>OY796664.1:17061875-17259624 GCA_963680705.1 Rhagium mordax
GTTCCTCAGAAGTAGAGTAGTAATGGCGGAGCTGGGTCTCCCCCCACCCTTTTTTTTTTGTGGTGGGGGGTAACTAGGGTAATTCGAGTAATGTAGGTAATTAGACTGATGTAATTGCAATAGAGGTAATTAGAGTATTGCAGGTAATTAGCCTGATGTAGTTGCAATAGAGGTAAGTAGAGTAATGTGCAGTAATTAGACTGATGTAATTGCAATAGAGGTAATTGGAGTGGTGCAATGCAATTGTAGTTGTAATTAGTGTATGTACTGATATGTGTATGAGTATTTCAAGTAGAGGTGGTGGGGCAGCTTCACTCCGTGTATATAAATGAGGATGAGGAGCACACAGCCATTTGTGGTGCTAGTCTCCCAGAGTAAAGACATAAAATGTATATTTGTACTTCTTGTGGTGTAAGTTTTACACGTGGTGACAATTTGCGAAGACATCAGAGGCAATCTTGTAAGAAGATACATGATAGTGGTCCGCAAGCAAAATATCCTAAACTGGAATGTAATCCTTCAACATCTACAAATATGGAAACTTGTAATTGCTGTAATGTGACTCTAAGCACAACCCAAATGAATTCCCATAGAAGGACATTGCAGCATAGGACAAATTCATGTGTTCCGTTTATAGAAGGTGTAGAAATTGTGCAGAGCGCTTTCAAATACAGGATTGTAACCTATCGAGTATATAGCGAAAATAATCACCAAGACTATGTAATGTTCTTCAATGAAATTAGATCAAAAATATTAAATCTCTTCGAGGAAGTGTTACGTATTCATAATACAGTAAAAGTAAATATGGAAACGTTTGCTACGTACGTATTACAGACACAGGAACTATCTGAAATGAAATCATTTAACACTTCCAACAAAATCTTGGATCAAGCTATGGATTTGAACAATACTTTGGACACCTTTGTGGATGCTATGATTACACAAACTACGGAGTTCCTGGAACGTGATTCAGGTATTTAAACATACATTAAGGTGGAAAGAAAATGACTAATTATAATTTAATTTTAGGATGGGCCCTCGAACGAATTGCTTTTGTTGAAATCAATGTGAATAAATATAGTCCTCTGGGTGGTTCATCATATGTCAAGTTGCCAAAATCCATAGAAAACAAGAAGGCAGTGGTAAATGTAAAAAACCAGGATCAGTATTGTTTTGCTTGGGCTGTAACTTCAGCGTTGTATCCTGCAAATGGCTGCACATCTGAGACCTCATCATATCCACATTTTTCAAGAGTTTTAAATTTATCAGGTATGAATTTTCCAGTAAAATTGCGGGATATTTCAAAATTTGAGGAGATGAATAATATTTCAATTAACGTGTACGGGTTAGAAGAAAAATTTGAGAATAATAGAATAAAGTATGAAGTTGTTGGGCCTTTACGTTATTCTGAAAAAAAACTATTTATGCATGTAAATTTGTTACTACTTTCCGGTGAATGTGGTGTAAATCATCACTGTAAGAAAGATTGCGCTAATAATCACTATTGTTGGATAAAAAACTTGTCTAAGCTAGTTTCCGCTCAAATTTCAGCTCATGATCATAAAAAGTACTTTTGTGATGGTTGCTTACTATATTTTAATAATGAGCGTCAGTTATTCCAGCATCAGAGAAATGACTGTAATCATGTTTATACAACAACACCATCGACACAATTTCGGATTGATAAATATGGTAAACAAGTACCTGAAAATATATTAAAATTTGAAAACTTTGAAAGACAAATGCAAGTACCATTTGTAGTGTATGCAGACTTTGAATCAATTCTGAAACCTATTCATACTTGTGAACCGAACCCCGAACGTTCTTATACAAATAAAACTTTTATACACGAACCTTACTCCTTCGCATATTTCATAAAATGTTCTTTTGACAATTCTTTATCAAAATTTGAACTCTATCGAGGATCTGATGTAGCCAAAGTTTTTGTATCGCGTATTGAAGCCGATGTAAGGGAAATCTATAACAGATATATGAAAGATATAGTCCCAATGGCTAAACTCACAGCACAAGAAAGACAAGACTTCCTGAATGCGACCGTATGCGGTATATGTGAGAAACCATTTAAAGGAGAGGATGTAAAAGTTAGAGATCATTGTCATATAACTGGTAAAGTAAGATTTGGTGCCGCACACTCTGTATGTAACTTAAATTACAAATTACCAAATTTTGTACCTATCATATTTCACAATATGAGTGGCTACGACAGTCACCTATTTATAAAACAGCTCTGTGCACATAAGGACAGAGTTGATGTTATAGCACAAAATAAAGAAAAATATATATCTTTCACGAAACACCTTTATATGCATGATTACGTCAATAAGAAAGGGGAGAAAAAACGGAAATTTATACAACTACGATTCATCGATAGTTTTAAGTTCTTATCAACATCGTTGCAAAATTTAGGGGGCAACTTAACTGATAACCAATTGTTTGTTACGGGAAGTTTCTATACAGATAAGGAAAAATTTAATTTAATGAGGCAAAAGGGTGTATTTCCATATAGTTTTATGGATAGTTTAGAGAAACTAAATAATGTAGAGTTACCCTCGAAAGATGAATTTTACGATAACCTAAATGAAGAACATATAACAGATAAAGATTATCAGAGGGCTAACGATGTGTGGAACTTGTTTGATTGTCAGAATTTGGGCGATTACTCAGATCTTTATTTAAAATCAGACGTACTCCTTTTGTGTGACGTATTTGAAAATTTTCGTAAAATTTGTTTGGAAAAATATAAACTTGATCCTGCTCAGTATTACACTTGTCCGGGTCTCTCGTGGGACGCTATGTTAAAACTAACCAAAGTGGAGTTGGAATTATTAACGGACATTGATATGATCCATTTTTTTAAAAAGGGAATACGTGGTGGAGTAAGCCAGTGTACGGAAAGGAAACATATTGCGAATAACAAATTTCTCCCTAACTACGACCCCAAAGAACCTTCTTCATTCATCACATATCTAGATGCCACGAACCTATATGGGCATAGTATGTCGCAACAATTGCCGACAGGTGGATTCGTGTGGCTGTCCGAAGAAGAAATCATGAATTTAGATATTACGAGCATTTCAGATGAAAGCACCCATGGGTATGTTCTCGAAGTAGACATACATTATCCACAAGATTTACACGACTTACACTCAGACCTACCCTTTTTAGTAGAAAATATTATTCCACCAAAATCAAAATCGAAATTGACAAAACTGATACCAAATTTAAACGATAAGAGGAGATATATTGTGCATTATATAAATTTGAAACAAGCGCTAGATAACGGGTTAATGGTTATAAAAACACATAGAATACTTAAATTCAAACAATCACCTTGGCTTAAAAAATATATTGACCTAAACACCGATATGAGAAATAAGGCTAAGAATAAATTTGAAAAAGATCAGTATAAATTATTAAATAACGCAGTATTCGGTAAGACAATGGAAAATGTTGATAATAGAATGGATATAAAATTAGTTACCCACTGGGAGAGCGTTAGGCGGAGTATGGGTGCAAATGCATTAATAACACGCCCTAACTTTAAATCATGCTCAATATTTACTGATGATTTTGTAGCCATCCATATGGGTAAACTAAAGGTAGTCTACAACAAACCAATTTACGTTGGTTTTTGTATCTTGGAGTTGTCTAAGACAGTATTATACAACTTTTTCTACGACGTTATCAAAAAACATTTCGGCGATAATGCTTCTTTGCTGTATACAGATACGGATTCGTTGATTATAAAAACATTTACAGATAACTTTTATAATTTCATAATACAGAATCCAGACAAATTCGATACATCTAACTACGAAGAAATAAATAAATTTAATATTCATAAGGGCTTGTCGGTGTTAGGTAAAATGAAAGACGAGTTCCCCTCTGATCCCATTATTAGTTTTTATGGTACGGGTGCGAAAGCTTATTATATACAATCGGTGGATAATGAACTCAAAAAAGCTAAAGGTGTGAAGAAATCTGTTATTAGAAAGCAGCTGTCAATAGATGACTATAAGAAAATCGTTGAGCGGGGAGGTTTAATATTTAGAAAAATGAATACGTTTCGGAGTTGCTTGCATGACATTTACACAGAAATAAAGAACAAAGTGGCCTTGTCCCAACACGATGACAAACGTTTTGTTATTCCTAATACTACTAAAACATTACCGTGGGGGCACCGTGACATATCATTTTTTCAGAGCGAACAAGAACAAAATATAGAACGACTGATAGTTGCCATAAATAATATGGAGAAAAAAAATGAAAACTTGGACGCTTTACTTGCAGCAATAGCTGATTTAAGCCAATAATTAATTTAAAATTTTTATTTCATCTTCTAACGTAAAGGTCGAAAATTCGAATACATGAACTACTAAACTGGAAAATTCAAACTACAAAATTTCACCAATATTTAATTGTAACATTATAATACAAAATTATTGTGATAATTTTAAGTACTTTCAAATAATAGAATAAAAATATCTAAATAAAAATCACAGTGTTGTTATTAGTAAACCTTTCTCCCAAAATAAGTTAAATATCGATTAGGTTAAATCGTAAATTATAAATAATGTAGGTAGTGACTTGAAGAGGTGTGTGTAATGATACAGTTTTACAATGTAAGAGTAGGTGACGTTGCTAAAACTAAAATGTCGTTTTATGCTGCAGTCAGGAATGTGATGTCATTTCAAATAGAAAGTTGTTGCGTCAGTTATTCGATGTGCGCATGACATTTAGAAAAGTTTGACGTCACTTTGTAGCGGGATTCTGTTGAGACAAAGAAAATCAACAGTGGGGTGAAAGCTTGGCTTGCATAAATCACGTGATGTCGTCCAACCAATGAGAGACGAGAGTGGTCACCCACTCCCTACCGTTGGAGGGGGAAGTTAGCTTGGCTTGGGTTTGAGGACGCTTACAAGATTCTTTCCGTCTTCGCCTGTGCTAGTGTGTGCAAGTGTGCTCTCGTGAATTTCATTGCTCAGTTTTTGTGAACAAAATGGTAAGAACCGTTAAAAATGTATCATCTGCTGGTGGGCGTAAAAGGCGCTCGTCGACACCGCCACCAACTTTACCGCCCTTGACTTTAATGACGTATTTGGCTACGTTTAAACCATCACCTGACGCATCTACGGCGTCAGGTTCCGCCATTAATGGCGGTGCTGTGAAGTCAGCAATAAAAAATCCATCCTCTGGCAGGGTTAATGTTTTAAACAACATTATTGTTAAAGATGGTATTGCTGCTGACGTTGGGGGCGCTTCGTGTTCTAACGAAGGCGGTAGTCAGCTAGCGTATCATGGGCACCATCAGCAGATGCACGGCAATATACATCCTGGCGCAGATTTACCTGTTTTGCACCTTGAAGATGGTGACCTCGGCAATACCGTCAATGTCACCGTATCCAGGAGTAATGCAGGTAAAGCCGTTCATACCCCGAAATTACATGGTTTGGCTTTAAACAAAAAATTTAAAGTCACACCATCTACTTCAGGGTGTCAGGATGTACGCGCATCTCATCCGCGCAAATCATCTATGTCTCTGGTGGCACATGACTCCGATGACGACTTTTTGCCTAGTAATGTAAACAACAATAAAAACACAAAGTCGTCGTCGGCGCCATCAAAAGGTAAAGGTAGACGTACAGAAACACAATCCATAGACTGTGACGCGACTTTATGGGACGAGATAATGGATTTCGCGCAGACAGTTGTACCTGCCCCTCTAAGTCCGCTACCTGCTTCACCAAAAAAAAATAAGGTTTCGGCAGGTAAAGGGCAGGTAAAACCGTCTGCGTCGTTTGTGGCTGTACCTCTACCTGGCAATAGCGCATTACAACAGCCAAGCTGTTCTAATGCGGTGTTGCCACCACCACGCAATGACGCATTAGAACAACCGGGTTGCTCTAATGCGGTGTTGCCACCGCCGCCAGAGGTAGCTCCGATTGTTAATGAGAATCCGCTCCCAGCACAAGCGGACTCTGATTCTGAATCGGAGGTGTTCTCGCAAGTTGACACCAAAACATCTGTTAAACAATTTTTTAAAATATACGGTCAACTTAAGAGAACACATGATTTAAATTTGAGGCTTTGTCGGGATCATCCGAAAATCTTGCGTCGTGCTGCTGATATGCGGGAAAGAGCCGCAAAATTAGAGGCCGACGTAAAGAGACAAAGGGAGGCTCTCGACAAAACTGCAAAGCAGATGAGGTTTATTTCGGATCAAATGGGTGGCTGAGCACTTGCGCACACGCGGCGGAAAGTTATTTTAAGTTAGATTTTAAGTTAGTTAAGAATATTGTTAGTTAGATAAGATTATTGTTAATTAGGTTTAAAATATAGTATTAATAAAAAAACATTAAAAAAATAAATGCAAAAAAAAAAATTTAAAATGTTTGTCAAAAAAAATAAATGACAAAAATAATTAAAAAAATAAATGCCCCAAAAAAAATAAAAATTTGTCAAAAAAAATAAATGACAAAAATAATTAAAAGAGCATACAAATAAAGGCAAATTAATTAAGTTAGATTTTTAAGTTATTTAAGAATATTGTTAGTCAGATAAGATTGTTAATTAGGTTTAAAATATATTATTAATAAAAAAATATTAAAAAAAATTAAAAAGTTTGTCAAAAAAATAAATGACAAATAATTACAAAAAAATGATACAAATAAAAGACAAAAAATGATAAAAAATAAATTACTGTGTATTATTATGTAAGAATATATTGTTAAAAATAAATATAAAAAAGTTTAAAACAAATTTTAAAAAGTGAATAAAAAATGATAAAAAAATTAATTAGTTAATAAAATAAATACACCACATGTAATTAATTAATTGTGCATATTATGAGTACATGTTTGACATGAATAAACACATAATGTAAAGGTTAATTAATTTAAATAAATAAAGAGTTTAATAGGTTAATAACAACATAAAAAAAAAAAAAAAAAAAAAAAAAAAAAAAAAAATTAAAAAAATCGAATTTTAAACACATGAAAATCAAAATTAATGGTTAATTAGGAAAGGTCAAAGGTCAAATTTAAAAAAAAAACCGGAGAACCACCACCTCCTTTCTCCGGGGGGCGTCCGAGGATTCGATCCTGTGGTCTTCTGAGTGACCTCAAGATCGACGCGTATTTGCCCGCTCGGCTACTCGAACGCCCCACAAGAGTTAGGTCTATTTCCTAATTTCAACAAAAAACTACCTGCTCATCGATCCGTATTTACCAGGCAGGGTCGCATGGCCTTAGGCTATAAAATCAACCCAAGCTATCGGCTTTATACATTTACAACTGTATTATTTTGAATCAGTTTATATCTTGAGATATTTTAATTTAATTTAAATAATAATAAATAAAAGATAACCATTTTTTTTTCAAAATACTTTTTAATAAAATCATTCATATGTTCATTTGTTTTAATATTTATATGATTTACTAATTTTCACAACTTGTAATATACAGGGTGGCACAAATATTTTTATTAATTAAAAAATATATACAATTAAACTTAAAAATAAAATGAAATATAAATTTACATTAATAAATACTACTTATAACGAATTAAATTTAGTAAAACACGTTGTATCGTTCACGCAATTGTTTTATTTACATTATTACATGTATGACATACTTCAATTCGATGCAATTGCACCAAGTTTGTGCTGCAACATTTACATTTCGTTATCATTGCACCATCCAACGTCGTCGTTTTGTGAATATTTACATGCTGGTGACGTCCGGACACTATCCGTGTATAGGATATATAACATAGCCCACACAGGAAGTGTTTGGTTGCATCCGGCCTGGTTCTGATTATGACAAAAGACGCTGACGTGCAATATAGTCTCCGCCGATCATCATAATTGTTTAATATTTTTCCGGAGAAGGCTAACTCTCCCGCTTCGTCTTCCACATCATCCCCAAGACCTTCATCTACACTGACGGGAACCAGGTTGCCATCTTGATTCAAGTCCTGAAGCTCTTGATTTACACCATCTCGGTGTAACACCATTGCACCCATATCATTTTCTGCCAGTTCAGTGAGGAATCGTCTATAAGCCATCTTTAAATGTTGGAACTCAACTGATTTGATGTTAAACCTCCTCCGTTTTATATTCTATAATTCGTGACGGTGACGCCCTTCCTATTGCGTCAAGTTTACTATTAGCTATTTAAACCAAGAGTGACCACAAGAGGAACGCATTCAAACTTCTTACGTAACACAATCGTGTCTTAAAACAGAAGTGCATACAATGGTCCTACCAAGAGAGTGGAAATTAAAACCAATAATAGCAGTACAACCGTATAGTTACAATAATTCAAGAATTTGCCATAATTGCTATACTGCATGGAGGAAGCAAATTATCAACCCATGCACTGGACTGTGCAAAAAGTGTGTAATTCAGAACCCAGTGCAGAAAAAAGAATTTCGAGACAATTGTCCAAATGAAACACAATGTCGCAATTGTCTTACCATACTCAAAAGAACGAATTTTGGTATATATCGAGACGTATGTGAAGCTTGCAAAGCAGACCAACCACAATTAAGACAACGATGCGTGTACTGTAGTAAGTACGAGGACAATTGTTGGAACAACATTTGCATAAAATGTATGTCAGGGGCACTCATCTTGTGTGATCGCATTGGTGTGTTTTATAATAGGGACTGTTGGTGTCTTAATTATAAATAAATTATATTATTTGTATATATGTATGTGTGTATGTAATATATATTATAACCATAAACTGTAAATATATTTTTAGTATTGTAATAACATATTATTTTGTAGGAAACTTTTAAAATTATACAAAAAAAAAAAATGATTATTTTTAATTTTTTTACAATTTAAAATGAAGGAAATAAATTAAATAAATATTTAAGAGTTTATTAAGTAAATAAATGTATTAAATGACTTACAATTAATTTATTTACTAAAACTATTTATTAAATTATTTACAATGTTTAATTTATATGGATGCCTAATCTGTTCCCTCGCAGACATTATCGCACTCTATCAAGAGCTGATAATCTGACCAGTGGCTCTGGTCAGGTGATGGCTGGCCGTCTGGATCGTAGAACACCGTTTCCATAGACCATGCTGATGGTGATGTTGCCCTATCAGTGCTGCTGTCCGGGGGGTTATCTTGGTCTCCCTGGTCCTCGCCTAGATTCTCACCTATCCAATAAGATGAAGGTGATATTGGTCTGTCGTCAATGCTATCTGGGGTAGCTTGGTCATCCTGGTCCTCTTCGTCTTCCTGGTCCTCTTCGTCTATCGAATACGATGGAGGTGACCGTTCCCACCAATCACTGCTGTCTGGGTCGTATTCACTAGGCATTGACCAGGTCGATGACGTTGATTTTGAGTCGGTGCTGGAGGAGACGCAATTTACTTGAGAAGTGTCCATGATGTTAATAATTTTAAATCTGACAAACAAGAGCGTTGCTGTGTGTTATATAAAGCAAACTAATCTCCACCCCCAGCAGTGGCGCCTCCTACAAACATTACTTTACAGGCACCTCTATTATTGATGATGGAGAGGGGGTAAACATTTAATGTATAGTGTTTTACTGAATCAATGAATAAGTCAGGTTGGCCGAGTGGTTAAGGTGTCAAACTTCACTAATTAAAATTCATAATAACACGTATCCTATGATTGGATATGAATACCCCCTCTATTATTTTAGAGTGACTCCCTCCCCACACTACTATATATATGGGAGTAATATTAAACCAAACTTAGTTGCATTTACTATTTCTATCTATATACCACGTATCGAAATGGCAAATCCATCTATTATATCTATTCTAAGACGGTTGGCGCAAGAAGATTCCAATAATTGGATGCTGTTTAATCATGAGGCTGCGGAGATGGGGGTACCTGCTGAGGCTGTGGAGATTGGAGCACCTGCTGATGTTGATGCCAATGGTGCCAACATCGATATCCAGGAAGTCATCGAAGGCGGCGAAAATGGTATAGTGGACGATGGAGTCGACGAAATGGTGGACGATGGTATAGAAGTCGATGTTGCGGACCTCATCGAGGAAGACCAGCACGAGATGGCTTTCCAGATAAAAGATATGGTGGCTGGTACAATGGACAAGGTGTGTGCTACAGCGGCCTTCGTTGTGGTATGCAGCATTGACCAGGGAAAATACTTTATGTGCACTAGGTGCTACGTATCGTATTCTCGCATGGTCGTAGAGGGGGCTGTTCACCAACACGCAAGTCTGCACAACACGGTTGAGTGGTGGGACGTACCTACCATAAAGTGCAAAGCTTGTGGCGATGACACAGTGACAGTCGGTGCCATCGAAGGTTGTTTTGTGTGCAATAATACTGGAAAAAGAACAGTACCCATATAATAATATTAGATTTTCTAGTTTGTACTTTTTATATTATTTTTTATGTTTGTTTAATTTTTAATTATATTTAATTAATTTTATGTTTTATGTTATATGTATATTTGTATCATTCTTATAATATAGATTGTAGGAAAATAAAAAGGAATTAAAACATTTATGTGTATGTTTATTATCTTTCAAGTGTTAAAAAAAAAAAAAAAAAAAAAAATGATTATTTTTAATTTTTTTACAATTTAAAATGAAGGAAATAAATTAAATAAATATTAATAAAGTATATTCATTTTATTATTCATTTGTGACACATATTAAAATATTTCAATCGACATAACTATATAATGATACATTAATATATTTTTCTAGTTAATGACAATTTTAAACAATAGAAGCTATATCAACCCACGAATTGTGTTCTACAGATAGCCCCAACCACTTTACCAGCACTTTATTTCCTTTCTTCTTTAATACATTTTCAACTAGATACACATCGGGGTATTTTGCTTTTAGTAGCTCCATTTCATAAAAACATCCCTTGATTGGGTGTCCAAACAAGTCTTCTATCAGGTAAGTTGTGGGATTTGTTATGTTTATTTTGGTAATTTTAAAAAGTTCTGTTGAAAAGTTCGGTGTAAACCCTTTATCAAATACACCTTTATACTTGCTAATACGAACTATATCACCGAGATGAAATTTCGGTTTCAGAGCAATCTTAATATAATTATATACGTTTAAATGTGTAGTTGGTTTGACATCAATGGGCTTTCTGCCAGTTGTACGATGGACTTTGTCATTGTAACTTTTTGTAACGTTTGGTAGGATATCGAGCCATTTATATTTACCCATAGCTGAGAATTCTTTATACAACCAATTTTTTAATGTGCGGATTACTCGCTCAACAATTGCTGCTTTTTTTGTGCTATACGTAGAATAATGATTAATTTCGTGCCGCTTCATTAATGCGGAGAACTTTCTGTTATAGAATTCAGTACCATTATCGGTCTGTAAATTTCTCGGTGAATAATTTGCTTCTTGAATAATAGTCTGCATAGCCTTGGTAACTTCTACAGCTGCTTTATTTTTAATAGGTTTGGTCCATACGTACTTGGAATAGCAGTCAATCACTACAAGAATATAACGATACCCTCTATTTTTATCAGCGTATGGCTGCATTTCAGCTAGGTCTGCTTGCCACAAATCACCAAACCCCTTAATTATGGTTCGCCTTCTACGAAAATTTCGTCGAGCATTTCTATGTAACTCGTTAACAACTTGTAATTTTTCGCTGCTAACCTCCATTATAAAATTGTCTTCAGCTATATATCAACTTCAGGCATTAGTTCTGGTGGAAATGCTAGGCCTCCGGATTGCACCTTCTTTGGTTGGAGTTCGGTGGCAATATGCTCTAATTTAGAGATTCTAGTGATTAAAGTATTGCGATTGTTTATGGCCGAACGTTTAACTTCAGAAATTGCTTTATCAACATATTTCCTCATTTCTATTTTCATTTTCTGCATCATCTCATTATTTTGTTTATTGAAAATAGCGCGATTTTCTTCTCCACTTCTTATAAGTCCCACATCAACATATTTTTTCATTTCCCCAATAATTACATCGGTTGTATCAAAAATAGCTTTGGCAGCATTTTCATCATTTGTTTGTAGACGCTTGTTAACGTAATTACATGTTGCACCATCTTGATCATCGACAGGTTCCCCTAAATTTTTTAAACGCTTATTTTCAATATCATAGTGATTATCTCTGGTAAGTTTAAAACCCACGCCAGGTAATCCACGATGGGCTATTAACTTACTCGCACTAATTCTTTTGCTGCGTCCAAATTTGTCGATAGTGTTTACAGTAGACATTTCTGACTGCATCTGATCCAGTTTATAAAATTTCAGACTATATAATACTTATTAAGTATAATGATACTATGTTTTATTTCATCTTTAATACACTATTTTTTCTTCCCTAAGTTCTGATATTATTTCTATTATTTCATTGTCGTGGTTGTTATTTCCCGCTATTTTCGAACTCCATAGTAGACGTAGACGATCCACGAGTTCGCTGGGTTTATTCCAAAAAATATATTCTTTATCTTTATTTCTGTACAATTTGTGGGTAGGTACACGTTTTAAGCCGTGACCACTTGTTGACGATCGTGTCGCAATTGTAGAAGATGTTAATGGTTTGATAATTTTGTGAAATTTTCCACGCTTAGTAGTGTTATAGCCATTCGCTACATCGAATTTTTTGTAAGGTGCCTTTGTTTTTCTTAGTATTTCTCCATATATCTTACTCCATTCATCATCGAGAACACCCTCTCTATTATCATCTAAAATTGTTGGGCGTTTTAGAAATATTAGATCGTACAATTTAGGACTACCTAGATACACGCCAAGTTTCTTATTGCCATACCATAGCGTAATATTTCCATGGGAAAAACGTATTTCGGCATTGCCCATCAGCAGTTTGCCTGTCTTGGGATCTACACGCACTCCATATAAACTATCATACTTGGAATCACCAGATTTTAAATTTTGTATATGTCTTTTTACAACCTCATGTCTTTTTTCTAGTTTACTAGCTGGAGAAGTTTCGGATACAGGGGTTGTTCTTATTGACGATGGTGGTGTTTCCATAATGGGGATATAATGTGGAACATCATCACCACCTACATACTTATCGGATCCTTCTTCAGAAGCACTCTCCCATGATACAGCCCTCTGGGTGGACACCCTTGATGATGATGGTTTTGAATGTAATTGTTGGATATGAGATTTGTTCTCTGCTGCTGAAGATATAACATTTAAAGGTTCAGTTATCGGTTGGTAGATCTTTTCAAGTGTTACGTGCATCTCCATATCTTTGTTCTTGATATAGTTAAACTTCTTCCGCACAGCATCTGTTGCCTCAATCAGCTGTCGCTTGAGTGTTATTTCGCTACTGGGATGTGCAAGATTGTTATATTTTTTATTATCTTTGGTAACCTTCATCTTAGCGCATACGTAAACGAAGTAATCCTAACGACGTATGTAATTCAAGTGAAGTTTTTAATAAAATGCATTATGGATATATGAAGCTATCAAACCCTTTTCTATATCGCCCACCTTGTACTTCTCTATCCTTATCAATCACTAGAAATCCATATTTGTCATTCCAGCACTTTGCACACATATTTTGAAATACTGTAAACGTTACATCAGGTGACACATGATCGGAAAAGATGTGATGCAGATTCATGTCGTCCTGTTTAAAGACAACAATTAAATTACTATTGTCTCTTATTAGCTGCTTCGGGATTCGAGAGTATGTCTGGCCAAGATAAAAACAATCCACATTTCTATGTCGGCCCATACTGAAATATCCCCTTATAACATCTTGTTTCTCACATATTACATCGTCAAATATAAACACAGACTCTGGCTTTGCCTCGGATGGTTCCACTATTTGCGTACCATTACTAAATGTATAAAATCCTAACCCCTCAATCGGCGCTAATACATTACGTAGATACTCATACTTGGGTTGATTT
This sequence comes from Rhagium mordax, assembly GCA_963680705.1. Classification (NCBI taxonomy): domain Eukaryota; kingdom Metazoa; phylum Arthropoda; class Insecta; order Coleoptera; family Cerambycidae; genus Rhagium; species Rhagium mordax. The sequence goes on from OY796664.1 coordinate 17,075,798, forward strand.
ATAGACTTTGAGTATAGGTAAATATTTAAAAAACGTAAACCTAAACGATGCGTGATCAAAGATATTAAGACATTTGTTTTCCCACAATTCGAGGGTCCTATTATGAGGGCACGTACAGTTGAAGGTAGTAGTGGTCCATGGCGATTATCAGCACTTAACCCACGCCCAACTTTTTCATCCAAATTATCTATAGAAAGCGTTTGTTTCTGTTTCACAATGTGCATTGTACCGCGGCTAAATGTTATATAAGTAGATGTGTGATTTACAACTCTTATTTAAATGGTTTCTACGATACGATACACACGTGAAAAACGTACGAAGCGCGGTGGAGGATTAGTTAATTCCCTGATTAATAAGCTCCCCGTCGAGTTGCATTTGCCAGGTTATCAATTTTGTGGTCCAGGCACAGATTTAAATAAAAGGTTAGCACGAGGTGATTCTGGCATAAATCAGCTCGATAAAGCGTGTAAGCAACACGATATTGCATACGACAAAAATAGCAGTAATCAAGCAGCCCGCCATAAAGCAGACTATCAGCTTGAACAGGCTGCGTGGAAACGGGTGAAATCCAAAGACGCAGGACGTGGAGAAAAGGCAGCTGCTTGGTTAGTCACAACTATAATGAAGGGAAAACAACGTCTTGGTATGGGATGTAATTCAACAATATCTCGCAATCCAATAAGGAAACGAATCATCAAGAAAACAAAGAAAGGTAAGAAGAATGTTAAAAAGACAGCGTTTGGATCTGGGATAGTACGAAAAGTGCGTGACACACTGCGAAATGCTGGAGGCAAAAAAGTAAAAGACCAAAAGAAGGTGGTTGAAATTGCTCTAAAAGCTGCACGTCGATATATAAAACAGGCCGGTGGAAAACGCAATATTCAAACACCTCGAATTATACCAATTCCAAAAGTTGGTGGTATTTTACCTCTAATACCCATTTTTGCTGGATTATCTGCATTGGGTAGTTTGGCTGGTACGGCTGCTGGTATTGCTAAAGCTGTAAATGATGTGAAAAAGGGTAGAGAAGAATTAGCTGAAGCAAATCGGCACAACAGAAGTATGGAAGCAATAGCTATGAAAAGTGGTAAGGGGATGTATATGAAGCCATACCGAAAGGGGATGGGTCTTTATCTAAAACAGAATTCAAAAAACTAATAGACTCCCTACCTCGGAGACCTCTTACCGACATTGATCTTAAATATTATGCTAATAAAATGAAGGTAGCATACTTTCGAGGTGTATTTATGCGTGACTCACTACCAAGACATGGGCCACATTACAATGAATCCGCAATAATCAATTTGGATAGTATATATGGTCCTGGGACACATTGGGTGGCATATAAAAAACGAGGTAGTTTAGTAAATTATTTTGATAGTTTTGGCGACTTACCCCCACCTATAGAATTAGTTACATATTTCAATAACGATTCAAGGAGGGCCAACCAAATATTCTATAACTACAAACGTGTACAGAATTTTAACACAGTGTTGTGTGGACATTTGTGTTTAAAGTTTCTCTCTACGAAACAAATATAAAACGCCATGGAACTGAAATCTATGACCCCAGCAATAGATCGAGAAGGTATCAAGCGAATGGGTCACTCACTAATTGCATTCTCCCGTTTGCGTAGTCTGTTGAAGATGAGCAAACAACAACTAGCAGATATGCCCAAAGAGGTGATGATTGGGTTGGCTTCACATGAAATTGCATTAGTATGGGATAAGCTACCTACACATCTTCAGAACGATGTCGATATATTAAAATATCAATATTGTACAGAACATTACCTTAATGATTATGAAAGCAATGTTGACGTAAATGATGGTCCAACACCTAGAAAAATGTTTTGCTGCTATTGTAAGGTAAACGATGTAAATGTGGCATCCAATAACAATGTAAATATATTACCATCAACTTCTAAGAAGAGGAAATTATACCATTATTGCTGTAATCCACAATAAATTGGGTAACACAATTTAATTATATCAGTCATGTCGTACACGTTCACACTAACGAGCCGCTTAAGTGAGCTAAGTGTCAACTTTGATCCACCCATTGAACTGGATAGGAGCAGTCGTCATGGGTTAGGTTTAATTGGATTCTACTCTTACAACTCCATATACAATGTGGATGAAACAAATAACATCTTCCAATATAGGGTTAGTGCTAAAGATACATTCACTACTGTTCACATACCTCTGGGGGCTTATGAAATTGATGAAATCTATGCTGCAATGTTGAAAGCTATGAATATTGATGGAAAGGATTACACGCAAATATTCACTTTAAGGGCAAACAACAATACCTTAAAGTGCGAGATTTTGTCAAAGTATGAAGTAGATTTTAGACAACCAAATTCAATAGGAAGTCTGTTGGGATTTGGACAAATATATTTACAACCAAATAAAAATTACGAATCAACACAGCCTGTTGATATTATGAAAGTAAGGATGATACGCGTAGATTGCAATATTATTTCTGGAGCTTATCTGAATGCAGAAGAGTCACACACTCTCTTTGAATTTGACATAGACGTTGAGCCTGGCTACAAACTTACTAGAGAACCCAAAAATATCATATATTTACCTGTTAGACCTAAAGGGTGTCAGTTAATAGACAACATCACACTACGCATACTGGACGACAACGGTGATTTGATCGATTTTCGAGGTGAGAAAATTATTGTAAGGCTAGAATTGAAGAAAGTCGGATATCACCAACCAAATGGGTTTTAGATATAAACAGCGACAGCAAGTACATCACCATCAGTATGATACTGTAGCGAACAACAGTATAGATAAAAAGAAAGGGAGATGTGGAAAGCAATTCATTCAAAGTCTATACCTTAAACAGTTAAGACATAGATTGTCAGTTGAGGATCAAGCCTTTTTAAAATCTATTGGATTAAAACTGCGAAAAAATTGGTCATAATAATGGTGGCTACTGCAACTAGTGACAAACTTGAGGTGTTTGATGAACCTGTGTTAGATCATTCCCTAGTTAGCCTACATGAGCATACATATAAACCATATGGATCCCCATATTACAGAAACTCTGATGAAATACGTATTCCCATCAATTTTCAAGATGTTATACTCGACGTTTCAGAAAGTTATATATACATAGAGGGAAAATTTACTCCTAGCGACACCACAAAGCGTTGTTATTTATCCAATAATGCACTAACATTTCTCTTTGAAGAGATACGACTGGAAATGGGTGGTGAACAAGTAGCAGTAGTTAGAAGACCTGGTATTACTACCACAATGAAAACTATGGTGTCGTATGGGCAAACGCATGCACGCTCATTAATAACAACAGGTTGGGGTCTCACTCAAACGAGACAAGATATTTTAGATACCGCCAGTCACGTGTTCAGTGGCAAACTACCCCTTAAGTTCCTTATGGGTTTTGCAGAAGATTATACCAAAGGCATTCTGAATGTGAAGCAAGAATTAATTATGATAATTGCACGCTCATTTAAAGACTCCTATATCGGTGAGGTTGATGCAGAGTTGGAAATCAGCAAAATTGAGTGGAAGATAAGGCACATTGTACCTGAAGATCGACAAAAGTTAAAATTATTGAATCGAATTAATAAAAGTGGTAATAATACCAAAGTTAAGATGGTCTACCGTGCGTGGGATTTTTATGAGCTTCCCTGTCTACGCGATACTACCTATGACATATGGGCTCTTAAACTCTCCACCCGTCTTGAAAGCCCACTTTTCATCCTTCTTGGCTTTCAAGGCACTGATCAGGCCAATGATAGAACAAAGGATGTTACACAGTTCAAACACGCAGACATAAATAATATTCGACTATTTCTAAACTCTGAAGTATATCCATATGAACGTTGGAATTTAGATTTCGATAAGAAGCTCGATTCTGCAGCATATTATGCTTATGAGAACTTCCAACGTAGTTACTATGATAAAGATATGAGCGAACCCATGATGGATCTTGGGGAATTCAGGAAGAATCCTTTGTTTGTCATTGATTGTTCACACCAACCTGTTGCAGTGAAATCATCTACTGTCGACATAAAAATAGAATTTGAAACACGAAAAGCGAAATTTCCGGAACAAACTCGAGTGTATGCACTTATACTTCATGATACATATTTAAGTTATAACGCATTAGATGGCTCGGTTCAGAATGGTTTTCTCGATGTCAAGTAAAAAAAGAAAATATTTATTATTGTGGAATTAAGTAGTGCAACCTATTTCTATCAAGATATCTGGATAATTTTATCAACAATAATCATGATGTACTTGCAACTGTTTATTTTCTCAGAATGTAATTGTAGAATTAAATATAAAATTAAAATAAAAACTGTTCTAATTATACTATGATTGTATTTTTTGTTGTGTAATAAGAAATATGAAATAAAATGAATGTAATCTTTTAATGTGTATTTTATTTATTCAGTTTTATAATATAATATAAAATACAGAATATTGTTTACTACAGATACATACAATATTTGGTGTAATAAATATGACAATAGAAGATGAATATTATTTATGTATCTACATTGTTATCTTCTACATCAGACTGGTCGAGTTGATATTTTTCAATAATATTCTTAGGTAGGTACTCCATTATCTCGTATAGAAAATGTTTTAGTTCCACTCTGTCCATATGCTCACAAAACTCATCCAAATTTAAGAAGCCACGGGAATATCTACCACATAGATTTACACCAATGCTATACGCTTTAGAAGCTTCTTTAACCCGTCGAACTTCTTCAGCGTCGAAGCAGATATTCATATCATAATTTAATGAAACCAATGCATCCCTTATTAAGTCATCTAGTTTACAAGACAATCTCTCAATGGCAGATTTAATGTCTTCTGCAGGGGTCCATGTTTGGGTTGAATATTGCATCCACATCTTTGCTGCGTACCTACAAATAAAAAATGAAATGTAAAAAAATACATAAAAAACAGCACTAAATGGACTTACGTTTGAGCTATTGGTGTACACGAAGTAAAAATATGTTGTACAAATGTCAATTTAGATATATCAGAATCTTTATAGGCTAACAAGTGATACTATTCTATAATACTCCTAGCATTCTTCCACAATATTCCATTTCTACTTAATACTTAAACTTAGCTAACTTAAATACTTTACGATTATTTTTGTTTGAGAATTAAACACCGAAACTTATTAATGGACTAGATTTTGCTCCAGGATAAGCTGGAGAACTTTGTCCTAAATATGTCAATGTAACTTTACCATTTGACGAATTTATTTTATCGATAGTGTTCTCACATATAATTTCCACAAACCGTTTCGGTAAAAATGATTTAAAAGTCGTAATTGAACTTTCCTCAAACAAAGTTACTATGATTGATTTTCCAAATCTTGTATTAACCAAAGATATTTTTTTTATGATATAAGGTTTATTTAAAATTAACGCTGAAATGGATCTTTGCTCTAAAACCTGCATATCTTGATTTATTAGCTCATTAAGTGCTAATAAGTCAACTTCGGAAATTGCCATATTTAAAATGAATATAATGAAAGAATTATAAAGAGTAATATAAGATATTGCTCACTTGAAATAACTGAAGTCACTGACTGCACTAGGCTGATTTGTTAGCTGTAGATGGTTCACGATAGAACACGATAGAAATGATTTTGTGTTGCGACTACATCTTCTTTATAGCAGTCTAGCTGAGCTACCCCACCACCACTACTTGGAGTACTCATACACATATTGGTACATACACTAATTACAACTACAATTGCATTGCACCACTCCAATTACCTCTATTGCAATTACATCAGTCTAATTACTGCACATTACTCTACTTACCTCTATTGCAACTACATCAGGCTAATTACCGACAATACTCTAATTACCTCTATTGCAATTACATCAGTCTAATTACCTACATTACTCTAATTACCCTAGTTACCCCCCACCACAAAAAAAAAAGGGTGGGGGGAGACCCAGCTCCGCCATTACTACTCTACTGGCCGGTGACCACATCTTGATGACGGACACTGACTGCATGCTTCCAAGATATTCCATTGACAAGCCATTCGTAGTGAAAATTAACCACGATGAATGGCGTCAAGGTACTCCATCCTATTTGTCCAAGGGAATCGTCTGGTATACCGATGGTTCCAGGACAAATGAAGGATTAGGAACTGGAATTCATGGCATGCGACCTAGGGTGAACGTTAGTTATTCCCTAGGGACTAACGTCACCGTTTACCAGACAGAAATGTATGCCATCATGACATGCATTCAAGAGAATGCAAAGCGTCGGTATACCCGACAGCATTCTGTCTGATAGTCAAGCAGCATTAAAAGCACTTGCAGCCCCACGTATAAACTCTAAAATAACGTGGGATTTACTAGGGACATTTTATGTTCAGAAAATATCGGAGAATAAAAAAATCATATCCATTTTTTGAGACGACCATAGGCGTAGAAGTTCTTTTTTAAAAAGGGATCCGTGGTCCCCATATCTACGCCTGCGGGGGCGATATTTTCAAATTTTTCAGATCATTTGATAAACTTTAATCTAACATAAACAAAACCCAAATTTTATAAAAATCGGTCTAACCGCTTTAAAGTTATTCGTCGAAAATTAAAAAAACAAAAAAGTTCAAAGTCCTGTATCTCGAAAACCAAGTCCCATATGAAAAATGTTTATAGGACAAACTACACTTATTTGTCAATAAAGAATCGATTCTCGCCATTTAAAGCGAACTCACCCTGTATGTATACAGGGTGTCAGGGAAATAAGTGTACAAAAAGAAATCACATATTCCCAAGGTCAAAATAAATCGATTGGACCAAACTTACCTCTATACCAAAATGCTTCCTAAGCATTATAGACCAGTTACGGTTCCGTCAGGATTTTCTAAAATTTTTGAATACTGTTATCAAGTTCGATTAATAAGTTTCTTAAATAAATATGATATTCTTACACAAAATCAACATGGGTTTCGTGCAGGTATGTCTACTCATACAGCAATGTATTCATTCTATGAAAAGCTCATTGAACATGTTGAGGGTGGCGAATGTCCTGTGGGAATCTTTTGTGACCTGAGCAGAGCATTCGATTGTGTCAATCATGATAAACTGTTGTCAAAACTCTACTCTTATGGTATAAGAGGCGTAGCATTGGATTGGGTATCTTCATTTCTAAAAAATCGAACCCAATATGTCAGTATTACACACTCATCAAATGGCGTTGTAAATAGAATCTGTTCAGAGTGTAGGAGCATTGATATGGGTGTCCCACAGGGTTCAATATTGGGGCCTATTTTATTTCTACTGTATACTAATGAACTTGACACTTTGACCGCTGATGCATCTTTTGTTATGTATGCTGACGATAAATCTTTACTTTTGTCCGATAAATCAGATAATATGTTGGAAGATAAATGCAATACTGTTTTAAGTAATATTAGTAATTGGTACTATGATCATTCATTATACTTCAATCCTCAAAAAACACAATACATCAGATTTCACAATAGGCAGAAATGTTGTGCTAAGTTAAATATAAAAATTAATAATGACTACCTATATAATAAAGAAAGAAATATAAAGTTTCTTGGCATAATAATAGATGAATGTTTGAATAGGAAGGAACATTGTAATCACTTAATATTAAAATTAAATTCACTTTGCTATTTTTTTAGAAATTTAAAATCAGTTCTCTTAACTGACCAACTTATAAGTGTATATCATGCTCAAGTAAGTTTTAGACTTAGATATGGTGTATGTTTCTGGGGTAATTCCGCTCTAGCACCGGACGTATTTATAGTTCAAAAACGGATATTGAGATGTATATGGATGGCATAATGACGCTGGTGGGGTTTTTATTTATGAATTATGTATTTATGTTTTTAGTAATAAAAAAAAGTTTATAATAAATAAAAACTATCATAATATCAAAACACCCAATAATAGTGATTTTCATGTACCTTTCCATAAGTATAAAATATCAATGAACTCGCCTGCTTGTATTGGTCTTAATACCTACAATCGATTACCTGATTATTTAAAAAAAATAACTAAGATGAATTGTTTTAAAAAATATTTAAAGAAGTATTTGTTGGACAAATCGAACGATTTTTATATATCTTAGATTTTATTTATGTATTTGTGTGTGACGATTCCTATACATGTAATATGTCTTAAAGGAAAATAAATGTTTATTTTTTTTTTTTTTTTTTTTTTTTTTTTTTTTTTTTTTTTTTTTTTTTTTTTTTTTTTTTTTTTTTTTTTTCCGGAAGAAATTGCTGGACAGTCTCCCTGTGGAAAATAAATGTTTATTATTATTATTATTATTATTATTATTATTATTATTATTATTATTATTATAAGAGAGCTACAGGCCCCTAAATGTGGGCCCCTGAAGACGGTTTTTATTTATTATCTCCGAAACTGTTCAAGTTAAAGTAATGAAAATTTGCACATCCACTAAACATTCTAAGCCTAACAAAATGGGGTAAATATCATCTCAAAATTTCTACCAAGGGTGGGTCAAGCTGTAGGGGTGAGGGGTAAAAATTACCGCAACTTTTTTATTTGTAAATTTTTTTGAGTTTTGACTTCAAATTATGAATTGTCAGAGTTTTTCACAAAGAAAATGCCCTCTTGTGCAACTTTGATCGGAGGCACCGTTTTCGAGATAAATTCATTTTAATATTCAAATGCATGCTCTAAAAGTCTAAAATGATTAGGGAAGTGGACTATTTTTTTCTTTTCGCGTCGAAACAAAATTTAAGCATTTTGAGCAGTTGTTAAAATAAATAAGAAAATCTCGGTTTGATCTGGCTCTTAAATTTTGTTTTCACGAGAAAAGGAAAAAATTGGTCCACTTACTCCACTTATCTAATCATTTTAGAGCATGCATTTTAATATTAAAATGAATTTATCTCGAAAACGGTGCCTACGATGGAAGTTGCACAAGAGGGCATTTTCTTTGTGAAAAACTCTAACAATTCATAATTTGAAGTCAGAACTCAAAAAAATTTACAAACAAAAAAGTTGCGGTAATTTTTACCCCCCCCCCCCCTACAGCTTGACCCACCCTTGGCAAAAATTCTGAGATGATACTTACCCCATTTTGTTAGGCTTAGAATGTTTAGTGGATGTGCAAAATTTCATTACTTTAACTGGAACAGTTTCGGAGATAATAAATAAAAACCGTCTTCAGGGTCCACATTTAGGGGCCTGTAGCTCCCTTAGGAAGCATTTTGGTATAGAGGTAAGTTTGGTCCAACCGATTTATTTTGACCTCGGGAATATGTGATTTCTTTTTGTACACTTATTTCCAGGACACCCTGTATAGGTAGTTTTAATTGCTGCATGCTACCCCTTAAATAAAGTTTAAGCTTTGGGCAAGATTCTAGATCCTTTATACCATTGGCCATTGATAAATCATTAACCCTTACATCATAATTCCTATTTTGGAACAACTCATGAAATCATTTTAACAAAAACTACTTGAATAGGAAACAATGACTACTTATGTTGCTAATCCATCAATCCATCAATTTTCATAGAAATGATTCATCAAATTTTTATTTTCTAAGTATTCGTTTATTTCGTCCTCTGAATTAATGTTATTCGTTCTATTAACAGGTAAAGAGAAAAGTTATTTTATTTTATGTGAGTCATTTCAACTTGACACTCTTTCACAAGATTAAATATAATGCAAATGACAGCTTTTATTGCAGCATTATTTGCTTGCAAATTTTTACCGATCGAAAAAAAATATCAATAACGATAGTAATTAAAATTCCTCTATATCAATTTGAATGCAGCGTACAATAATCAAAACAATAAATAACTGAAATAAGAAGTAAGTTGATAATCGAATGGTATTGATAATTTAAAGCAGTTATATTTTATGGCGCGTACTCGGTGTTGTATATTTATTATCGAGCTAGATATTCTTATCAAAATTATTTTGTCAATTATTTTTATATCAACTTGTTTACATACCGGGTATCTCTTTAGTCAACAAAAAATGTGAGATATCTACTAGTTAAAATGAAACGTAATCATGAAATTACATACTTTGAATATCATTACTAAAATTTGACTAGACTTTCCCACACACCCTCATCAGAGTTCAAACAAATCCGGATAGCTTTCTGAGTGGGTTTAATTTCTTTACTAGCCTCTCAATCGAAGGAGTTGAAGAACTCGATTTACGACCCCAAAAACTGACTACCAGCCAGATATTTAGTCAGTGTCTCTTCCTTGCGCAGATGTTGCTGTTATACAGGGTGTTTCATGACGAACTGCACATACTTCTAAGGATGATAGAGGATCCCTTGACTATTCACGAATGGGAATAGAAATTTATCTGTTGCGCTTAATTACTAAGATACAGGGTGATAAATTACTTATGGCCAATATTTCCTTCGGCCAGAACTTCCTTACTATTCATCATAATTTGTTCAAATTTTATACAATTTGTGTACTTATAGTTGATATAATGCCGTTTTTAATATTTAAAAATTCCAAGCCGGACTTTTTTAACTCAAATTTTTTTTTTCTGGAGAGAAAATCACCCTGTATAATATTTTTTTCAAATTATATGGGAAATTATTAAAGTCCATATATCAGTAAACAAAAGCATGTGAATAGATCTAAATAAGAAATAAATGTATATAGACTTAGTATTTATGTATTTATTATCTAAAATACATCTTTAACACAAGTTCCTTTTAATAATTTACAAATATTTATAGCAAATTTTCAAAATGAAAACCGCCAGCTTCTCTACATTTTTGTTGCCACCCTCGACTTTGTTTTTTCAAATACGGATCTGATATTATTTTTCCTTAATTTATTAGTATTTTTCATCATGATTCCAACGATATATTTTAGTTAAGGAAATTATAATTTTTTATCTTTCATTTCCCCATTTCACCAAATTCAATCGCTTGTAAGAAAATCAATAAAGGTCAAAAAAACTGTTCGCATGCTTTTGTTTACTGATGTATGGAATTTTATAATTTCTCATATAATTTGAAAAAAATATTATACAGGGTGATTTTCAATAAAGAAATAAAAATCTTGAATTAAAAAAGTCCAGCCCTGGAATTTTTAATTATTTGATTTATTTTAGATAATAAATACATATACAGGCTGTCTATTTTACGAGGGCCACACCAAATATCTCGTTTAATATCTATTGTTGAAGAATAAAGTTTTAGAAATAGTAATCCCATTTTTTGTGAGCTATATTTCAGTAAAAAGAAATTTGAAATCCATAGCCTACTTTGTGAGATATATTACAAAAACCTGAAAAGTAGGAAAACTACAAACGGTTATAGCTTCCTTATTTGAAGAGATACGAAAAAAGTTGAAGGGATGTTTTTTTGGATATTCATTTTGTACTTTTATTTTTATTTATGAGACATTTGTTAGTTTGTATTAAATTGTAATAAATAATTACTGAATTATAATTATTATAAAGTGAATTTTTACTATCTACTATTTTTACGATTTAACGATATGAATTGTGGTTTTCGTAAAATATTAAATATTGGCACTATCAGTTAAAATTTTTGTGACATGTTGTATATCGTTGGAAAGAGAAAAAATAAACGGAATTAATGGTGTCATGGCCTACTTTGAGATTTGTTCTTTTAATTCTTGCACAAGAGCGTATGTCAAAGCCAACTGCGTTTTTCGAATTTTTTGATACATATTATTATTCTTATTGTCTTTGCCATCAACTATCATCCCTTCAACTTTTTTCGTATCTCTTCAAATAAGGAAGCTATAACCGTTTGTAGTTTTCATACTTTTCAGGTTTTTGTAATATATCTCACAAAGTAGGCTATGGATTTCAAATTTCTTTTTACTGAAATATAGTTCACAAAAAATGGGATTACTATTTCTAAAACTTTATTCTTCAACAATAGATATTAAGCGAGATATTTGGTGTGGCCCTCGTAAAATAGACAGCCACTAAGGTGGGAATAGACCAAGCAAACATTATTGCGCAACAGTTGAACAACACTTAGGCTGTTGGCAAACTTGTTTCCGTGGGGAGAAAACATTGTCGACAAACTGTTCGTCAACATCGACCTACCTAGTTTAGGGTGTTTGTCCAGTGTTCGTCGTCACACTGCTTGAAATGGACTACTTATTATTTTTCTGCTAAAATGTAAAATTATGCAGTATACGCGTCTACACTGGCGACGCTGTGTACGCACTATTGGGCAACATCTCCTTTGATGTACCGCCTCGGGAGCGAACACTGCGCAACAGATCGGCAACAGCTGCGCAACTGTTGCGCAACACGTACACAATGTGTGAACTCGTGTATTGTTCGATTGTTGTTCAACTGTTGCACAACAATGTTTGCTTGGTCTATTCCCACCTTAAGGTTATACACATTTATTTCTTATTTAGATGATTTAGTTCAGCAAATTATAATTTTCTATCTTTCTTCCCCATTTCGCCAAATTCATTCGCTCGTAAAAAAATCAATAAAAGTGCGACAAAAAAAATCTGTTCACCATGCTTTAGTTTACTGATGCATGGACATTTATAATTTCCCATATAGTTTGAAAAAAATATTATACAGGGTGATTTTCTCTACAGAAATAAAAAAACTTGAGTTAAAAAAGTCCGGTCCTGGAATTTTTAAATATTAAAAACGGCATTATATCAACTGTGATAAGTACCTACACAAATTGTATAAAATTTGAACAAATGGTGATAAATAGTAAGGAAGTTCTGGCCAAAAGAAATATTGGCCATAAGTAGTTTATTACCCTGTATCTCAGTAATTAAGGGCAACAGACAAATTTCTATACACATTCGTGAATAGTCAAGGGATCCTCTATCATCTTTAAAAGTATGTACAGTTCGTCATGAAACACCCTGTATATTATTTGTCCACTATCTGCTTTATATTTAAGGTTGTATTCTGAAAATTATCACTTATCCTTTTAATTTTCAGATTTTGCTTTGGTTTATAAAAGTAAACACTTTATTTATCAAAAAGGTTATATACCTATACATTATTGGATAACTGTTCCTACAATTAAATTTAGTAGATAACCATCTGTAAGAGCAACTAGATGGTAAGCTTCATAGCTTATCAAGCTGAAGTTCGCCCTTTCTGCGAATACTAATATTTGTATATGTATTTGTCAGAAATAAAGACATTATTTTTTTATTTTTTTTTTTTCGGTTTCCCGAACCTAATGCTGAACAGTCTCCCTGTGGCCTCCGACACCAGACAGAGAAAGCGCCAGCGAATAATCTACAGCAACTCCCCACATCCCGCAGGGTTAGTCACTGTAGATTCCAGACTCGTGTGCCCTAAGTAGATGAAGGGATCCCAGGATGACCGCTTTCTGCATTTGACCAGCCAACCATTCTGCTGATGTTTGGCAGGCAGGCATGGTCTTCAATGCGGAGAGCAGCGTGGGCTTCATACCTCCGAGTACACCGATTATCAGGACGACCATCTTGAAAGAGTAGCCTGGGTATAGCACTTGGAGCTCGTACCGGAGATCTCTGTATCTAGTCCGTTTCTCCTCCTCCTTCAAGGCGATGTTTGTCTCAGCAGGTGCTGAGAACTCGATGACACACATCACCTTGGTCTGATGGTCGAGGAGGACTATGTCAGGCTTATTGGCTTGAATTCACCTGACGGTCGGGAACGAGTGTTCCAGTAAATCCGGCATTTCTCGTTCTCGACAACGGACTCGATATCTCCGGGGATATAAGTGTATCTTGTACGAGTGCCGAAGATGGTAGTATATAGCACTCGTAAAGCCACGTTATGTCGGTGGATGTAGGCCGAAGTCGCATAAATCGGACATGCAGATAATAGATGCATGAGCGACTCCGGCGCCTGACGGCAGGTCCTGCAGTTGATATCAGGAACCTCTACACCCATCACGCGACTCCGATAGACCAATGTGTTAATAACACCATCTTGGCAGGCCACAATGAATCCCTCAGTCTCCGTCTTCAGCCCCGCTGACCTTAAGAATGCGAAGGTCAGCTCTGTCGATAAACCTAGTGTTTCTATGTTAAAGAAAACACCGTGCAGGGGTTTATCGACGTGCTGCCTGAACAGATTCCTCTGTTCGGCAGCTTTAATTTGGGCTGTCAGACGATTCGGCGGAAGCTCAGTAACTGATTCTGCATCAGCACCTCGCCTGCCTCCTCGCCTGTAGTCGAACACGAGCCCGAGTTCATCTACGGCCCTCTGTGCTGCCTTAAACAATAAAGCGCCAACTCCCACGGTTTCATGATCTCTCACTAACCGTAGGAGCGGATCCGAGCTCCTTAGGATGTTACATGCCATAATTAGTGCTACTCTGCCATGCATACACTCCAGACTCAAGAGTCCTCGGCCCCCCCGTTGACGTGGGAGGTACACACGAGGAACGGATGAATACTCCTATGGATATTCATCATCTTGCGGGTATCCCTGTCCAATTGGCGCAGCTCATCTACTCGCCATTTAACTACTCCAAAGGAGTAGAGCAGAATCGGAGCGGCAAGCATATTAGTGGCAGACACCTTGTTCTTCCCCGATAGTTCGGAAGACCAAATCTTTCGGAGTCGGTGTCTGCACTTGCCACGGAGAGAATTGGTTCACATCCTGGATGTTGCGTTGTTCCACACCCAGGTATGTGTCGTAGGATGCTTCCGTCTGCGAGCTGCGCATCTTCGTGGAATTCCCCACATCGTCTTCTCTTGAGGTGAACGACTGCGCATTTGTCCAACCCAAACTCCATTCCAATTGCCCGCGTGTATTCCTCGACCACCCTGAAAGCATTTTGAAGTTCTCGCTCTCCGGAGGTATAGAGTTTAAGGTCATCCATATAAAATAGATGGGTGACCTTATGCCTCCGGTTGCTGGGTGGCCCACACTGATACCCGCGGGTTTGGCGGAGTCCAACAGATAGCGGCAGCAGTGAGATGCAGAAGAGGAGCGGACTCAAAGAGTCACCCTGAAACACTCCTCTCTTAAATGTCACCAACTCTGTCGAAACTCGCTCGGCACCGGATGTTATGGTGAAGCGAGTTCTCCAGAGCGGCAACAGTTGTTCAATGCATCTCACTAGTGGTGCTGGTACCGCAAGACATCCGAGCAAGTGTAACAAAAGCTCATGGGATGTTGTATCAAATGCCTTGCGATAATCAATCCAGGCCATTGATAGATTCCGCTTGTATTGCACAGAGTCCTGCGTAATACAACGGTCTATCAGCAGGTTTTCCTTGCAACCTGCCAGGCCCTTCTTGGCACCACGCTGTTCGTTTATCTGTTGGTAGACCGGATCAACAGACCTCAACATCCTGGTATACAAGATACGAGTAAATAACTTGTAGCAGGAGTTGAGGCAGGTAATCGGCCTATAATTTTTTGGGTCAGACAGATCCCCCTTTTTGGGGATTAGCACAGTTCGCCCCTCGACAAACCAGTCCGGAATTTGCTGCCTCTCGTTCAACCATGAGTTGAAAACTCGGGCCAGATGGCGGTGGGTGGAAGGAAACTTCTTCCACCACCAGTTGTTTATACCATCTGGACCCGGGGCAGCGAAGTTCTTGGTTCCAACAAGTGCTTGTTGAACCTCTTCCGTACTGATTGCCGGGCATTATTATTATTATTATTATTATTATTATTCTAATTCATGAATAAATTAAAATATATTTAGGATTCATTATTTTATTGTCATATTCATATTTACATTTTAATTTTTTAATTAAATAATAGGCAGATATGAAGCTATTTATGATAAACTGTAAATAGCATAAAATTATTTTATATCCACATATTACACAGTTTGACCTTGAACTAAAATTGCGCTAGTAGTTTTTTCCTAAACTTAACATTTAAAAACATTACAAAAACACTAGGATTGGTAGAGGAAAAGTGCAGATATCAAAGTACATACTCTTGAACTAAATTTGTAACAGAAGTTTGGTTGGGTGGCCAATTTGGAGAACGAAAGTTGTTCTCAAAAATAAAATTGATAATTTTTCCGTTCATACTAGTTAAAATTGTGCGTTGTGTTGCTAATACAATCCAGGATATCCCATTTAAATCGAAATACCTTCAATAACAGCTAGAAAATTGATTTTAGGTAAATCATCTCTCTAGGAGTTCCGTTTAAAATGGGACACCCTGTATGTACTTGTTTATAACATTTTTTATTTTAATTTATTCGATGTAAAAAAGTTAAATTTAGTCAGAATTATATCAATATAAAATAATTGTCCGGTGGTATCAGCTATAAATATTAATATACTTGTATAAATGAATCAACAAAAGGTAAACAGCCTATTGTGGTACTAAAAATAACAAATTATTACATAAACATTACAACTAGTTCAAATTAAATATTATGGAATACGGCATATGCATGTCTGCAAAGATATTTGGTATTTATTTTTCTTTATCGGGAGAATTATTTCCTGTGCCGCCAAAGGATTAGAACGTGAAATTTGGACCGAGAAAAGGGATGTATATTTCTATACCGATTTTCTTGATGTGGGGACTTCTAATAAATTGAAGTGGAACATTAAAGAAATATAAATTAATTAAGTAGCTGCATTTTTCAAAATAATTGACCGATTTCAATTATTTTGTCCTTGAACTATATGCATTGGCAACAAGATCAGTAGGTCGTGTTTCAGATTTATACAAGGTGATAGGAATTTAATCCTCAAACTTTGTGACATGATAGAAAAAGTGATTCGAAGAAGAACATTTCCAATCAATAGGTCCGCTAAGGTTTCATTTTTGAGCTTCAATGCGTTGTAATATATTTTTTAAAACGGTATTTCCTTAATATCTCAGAAACGATAACAGATACTGACCTATATTGGTATAAATTATGACGATTTAATTTACAATTAAAATGTTTTATTCCATCAAGCAGAGGCGTGTCAAGGGGTCATCTTCCCCTTTTTAAAATAAAATCTACACCCACGGAATTAAAAACAAATGATTTATTTTTTAATTCTTCAATCAATTCTGAAGGAAACGATGTGCGCAATTTTCATTAATTTGAAGATAAAAAGCCAAAGCCCAAGATATGTACAGGATCTGTATAATACATGGCCACCTCCGATTCTTCTACAAACAATTCTAATCTCTGTGTATAAACGAAAATTACACGATGGTTTAGTTTAATCCAAGCGTAGATCAAAAGGCAGAAGACAAGGCTCGGTTATGTTTGGCTTATTTTTGTTAGATAACTTGAAGTACCACGTTTTAGATTAATTAAATATTGTTTTTGTAATGTTTTTCATTTCGATAAAAAGTAAAAGTAGGCCGAGTAACTTATAATTAAAAAACCACTGCGTTCTTTCCAGTATTTTCTTTTTTATTACGCTATGTGCAATGCAATGTGCATAGCACAAGTCATATGTTTATGAAGAGAAATTTGTTACGATAGAAGTTTCAAGTTTCAATGTCGTGTCGTTTATTTCGTAATAGCGGTATTTTTGCAACAGATTTTTTTATTTAAAAGAAATTCCAATACACATCAGCAGAAAAAATTTCAGTATGTAGCTCGTGTCTATACGATTAATTTAGAAAAAATTATTATTTAATTAACAATTATAATCATTTAATTAGCATTTGACCTACTTATGCATTCAATATTATAAATTAGGCAAGAATTGGTGATTATACAATCGACGAAGTAATCTAATGATCTTAAATAGTAAATTCCAAAAATATTTAGGTAGGTACTGGATTTCCCATGTTGTCGAAACTTTGTCTCTGTAGAATCTGTTTAAAATGAAAACCTTTCAAAAACAAAACCAGACCCCTGAGAAAATGCATTTAAATTTTTTTGTAATTTTTTTTATTCTTGACTATATTTAAATAATTTGAAATTTTTCTAAATTCTTTAGGGTGGTTCGATTTGTGCCCAAAATCAAGTATGGCTTTACTGCCATATTTCCGGTATTTACAGTAATTTATGAAGTTTCCGTCTTCCGATCGAACTTTTTTTAATAACCATATTCATTATATTTCAGTTTTATCATTAGCATTTAAGATTATTCGATATTCGTGCTGTTTTATAAGGTAAATATCAAACAAAGAGATTCGGAATACAAATAATACAATCATGTCGTCAATATTCTCATACATAGATATTCGTGACTATTACATAGAATATAAATCAGCTAAAACTGTTTTATAGTGAAATTTGGAAAAATTCCTATGTGAAAAATTTGATTTTGTTTATTTGTTTTAACCTTAGACAACAATCCATTAGCGAATGGCTAGAGATACCTTTGATCTTCGTGACAATCAAATAACTTAACTACATTTATTTGTTTTTTCTTTCTGTTCTTATTTGGGATTTACTGCCACACATTAGCAATGGGTTAAGGCTAGGGTAAAAAATCATCAATATGATGTTTCCAAAAACAAAACTACCACGGCGTTAGCCGCACATTCTTTTAATTTAGATCATAAGTTTGATTTCGATAATGTTAAGATTCTGGACACGGAGTGTAATTTAGATAAAAGATTGTTTTTGGAAATGATTCATATTATTAATAATCAAAATTGTGTAAATCTAAGAACGGATATAGAGGGATTAAGTAATGTCTATAGAAATGTATTAAAAGGTGGTTAGTGTGATATTAATTATTTTAGGTTAAGTAGGTATTCTTCTTCTTATTGTCTTGATAAAGTAACCTTTTAAAGTAGTTCAAATTAGTAATATGTTATTGCAGTACGATTAAGAAGAAGATTTAGGGAGGTTTGATAAAAGATACCTATAGGTTAATGTTCAGATAGTTATTGTTAATTATTAGTTTCAAAGGAAAAATTTATTTACGTGTTTTTTAATGTGCGTTTTGTGTAAAAAATATTTTATTGACGTAGACGTAGTGTTATATTATGTTTGTAGTAGTGTTTTTAATGACTGTGTTGATTGGTAAGTGTTGATTACTGTTTCTCTTTTAATTTGAAATTATATTGTATTAAATATTATAGATTCTGATGAAGCCTTATATTGAAGGAGAAACCGGTCAATCACATTACAGTGTTTTTAATTTTGTCCAAAAAATAACCCACAAATACCGTATTAGAAATTTTAAAGTGGACACAAAACAGTAAGAAAATTAATTATTATATAATTTTTACCACCTAAACTGTAAGTATATTCTGTGAATTCATTATAAATAATTTTTTAAAGTAAGTTCTCTATCTAGTTCTCTGAAGATGGTTTAATAAAACCGAAACGTCAGAAAATAGTTTTTTATTTTACCACATGACCGAAAACCTAGGAAAATACACATCAAATTAATTGATACCAACGGTCAAGAAAAGAAAAGCACTATATATTAAATAAAGCAGTAGAGCCGTGCGTAGTTTGTTCTGCGCAACACAAGGGCAACTGTCCGGCCGAGAACCCTTGCATGTATTTGTGCATGTTTTTATATCTAATCCATTTTCATGGAAACGGTTAACTTTATTAAAAAATCATAGAACGACTTTTTTATAGCAGACAAAATTTCCTTTCGAACAATGTATAGCACAAACCATATGCTTTTTGTATAACGGCCCCAGATACGTTTCAATTACGGACAAATTAAAAAATGAATGAGTTTATTAAGATTCCTTAAATTTTGAACCACTCTTACGTCTAAACTATTAAAGATAGATATATGCCATCACTGACTTTCTTATACAAAATTTAATTCTCTATAAATTTGTTTATATACATTTTCATCATATTTGTAACGGTTTTGGCAGCGTTCCGAGTCAAACATGCCGCAGTAAATCGATGCGTGGTTCGTTCTAAGCACATGAAGAGACGTACGCGCTTACAGTGGCTGCCTGATTCTATTGAAATACTGAAATACTCGAAACGCTGCCGAAACCATTACAGTTATGGCAAAATGCATATAAACAATTTTATAGAGAATCAAATTTCCTATAAAAAAGTCCGTGATGGCATATATCTATATTCAATAGTTTATACGTGAGAGCGGTTCAAAGGTTAAAGAGTCGTAAAAAAATGAATTAATTTTTAAATTAGCCCCTTAATTGAAACGTATCCGGGTCGTTATACAAAAAGAATATAGGTTGCGTTATACATCGTTGGAAAGGAAATTTTGTCTGCTATAAAAAAGTCATTCTATGATTTTTTTATAAAGTTAACCGTTTTTATGAAAATGGAAAAAATATAAGAACGTGCACAAAAATCTATTTATTCTCTGGTCGACGCTGTTGCCCTTCTGTTGCGCACGCACCTTACTGTGTGACGTATTTACCGCATCTCACCTGGAGGTCTATTACACAAGAGAAAGATTATTAGCATTGAAAAAGGAAACAGGTTAAGTTTCCGAAACGTCTGCGAAACATCATTGTTTTTATTTTAGGTTATTTATATTTTATGTCAACCAACCTTTAACTGTTCCTTCCACGTAAAGTCACAGGCGTAAAGGTTATTTTTTAAAACATCCAGATATTTTTTAGATTGTCTGGGTAATGTCAGAAGTGTGGCAGTAAATCCCAAATAAGAACAGAAAGAAAAAACTGAAAGATGCCACAAATAACTTTTAGACAATATTTATTTGGTGTTGTAATTAAATCAATTATAATATTAAAATTGTTTATGCGTGGGTTAAAATAAATTGGTTTATTCCATGTTCGTTTAATAAATTAATTAGTTAATTAATATTATTTTTCATTTAATATAAATTAGGGCACCACCAAATAGAACAATATCAAAGTCAGTTAAAATTTACCATATTTTTGAAACGTTCAAGATTGAATGGGAATATATGTTTTATAGCCTCAGACAAAAAAAGGCGAGTTGATAATTAAATATTGCAAAAACAATTTTTAATAATTGCAGTAATATGGATAAGATATGTTTCTTATAATTCCAGTAAGTTTATATGTAAGAAATAAAACAATAATAGAGAGATACTTAATTAGCAAAAACATAAAGGACGATATCAGCTTTATAAATAGCTAAATAAAAATTAATAGAAAAAAAAACATTTTTAAAAACAAGCTTTTATTTAAATTCACTAAAAATAAGAAAATAAACTTTAAATTAAATCAAACCCATCAATTTATTACATTATACAATTTATATGATATAAAAGCTTGTCGCGAGAGTTTAATATTGAATTCTTGTTTATTTACACAGGCAAATCTCGCGACAAGCTTTTATATCATATAAATTGTATAATGTAATAAATTGATGGGTTTGATTTAATTTAAAGTTTATTTTCTTCTTTTTAGTGCATTTAAATAAAAGCTTGTTTTTAAAAATGTTTTTTTACTATTAATTTATTTTTTATTTGTTAGTTTTTTTCGTATTCTTCTCAGCAAACCCTTTCATTTGATACCCATATTATGCTGGTAGATAAGAAAATTTTGCCATCTTGGGGCGTCCGCCATATTGAATTTAGTGTGATGTCATTTTATTTTTCGTATTCTTCTCAGCAAACCCTTTTAATTGATACCCATATCATGGGGGTACATAAAAAATAACTGGTCCGCCATCTTGGGCGTCCGCCATATTGAATTTAGTGTGACGTCATTTTATTTTTCGTATTCTTCTCAGTAAATCCTTTCAATTGATATCCATATTTTGGGGGTGCATAAAAAATAACTAGCCCGCCATATTGAATTTAGTGTGACGTCATTTTATATTTCGTATTCTTCTCAGCAAACCCTTTCAATTGATACACATATCATGGGGTGCATAAAAAATAACTAGTCCGCCATCTTGCGGCGTCCGCCATATTGGATTTAGAATGACGTCACTTAGCTAAACATGCATTGTCATCCAAACTAAACGTGTATGCAAAATTTCAGCTCAATCGGTTGGTGATAACTATTTTAAAATTCAGTTGCAAGATTTGACCTAAACAAACAGACATACATACATTGCAAGTTAAATAAAAGCTTGTAATAAAAGCTTGTAATAAAAGCTTGTAATAAAAGCTTGTAAAAAGGGTGCCACCACATAGTACAGGTCGACCAATTATTAGTTTTGGATGATCCTTTTACCTTAAAATGACCATGCATGCTGTTTCCCATATTTTAATTTTGCGTTGAGTAAAATAGAATGCATAAGTTTTCTGGTTTGTTGTGGCTTTTTTTTGTAATATTTGATGTAAAATTAACCAAAGCAGACGAATAATTGACCCAGAAATTGCAGTCATTTTTATCTTAAAAGGTCGGTTATTATTTATAAAATTATCTACCATGTCAAAAATGTATCCTTCAGGGATTCTTCAAAACGAATTTTTCGTTGATTGTTGTTTGGGAAAGCCAGTTTTATTAGGTATCTAAGATTGTTATCGCCTGATAGACTATTCAGTAAAATGTTGCCAAATAGGATTTTTTCTGCTGCTTTTATGAGAAGACATGTTAAGAAATAATTCATTACAAATACTAGGTAAAATCCTGCGTCTAATTGCGTTTTTAGAATAA
Source organism: Rhagium mordax (assembly GCA_963680705.1). NCBI lineage: Eukaryota > Metazoa > Arthropoda > Insecta > Coleoptera > Cerambycidae > Rhagium > Rhagium mordax. Next base: position 17,098,264 of record OY796664.1, read on the forward strand.
AATAACGTCTAATCGCGTCATCTGCATATTATAAAGACGAGCAATTGTTTTCGATGTGACGAGAATGTATGAAATGACAATAAATAAATCAGCTGTAAATGTTAAATATTGCGACTTTTTGCAAAAAATCAATATAAATTTGAAAAAATCGTGTTTTTGATTTTTTTTTAAGAAATCATGATTTGTATGAATCCTGTTATCTTTATTTAGAGTGTTAAGTGCATCCATATCCTCAGCGATATACCACAATATGCACCAAGCGATTTCCAACAGCTTCTTATAAGCTACAAGTTTTCTTGTTTTTCCTGTTTTTGTATCATTAAAGTACATTTCAAATAATGATGCAGCAAGACCTTCTATGCAATTAAAACTTTTTTAATTTAGTTGATATTGCCCCCTGAAAACAACTTAAGAAACGAAACATAAGGCCCACCCTATAAGCTTTCATATGTATTTTAAATCTCCACATAACTTTATTTTTAATTTCACCAAAAATAAGCTTTATTGAATGTTTGTTGTTCTATTAAAAAGAACCACCAGTTTTAATTTGTATATTGTGTTTTTCTGATACATAATATTTGGAATGTTTCGAAAACGAGCTAAAATATTACTATATTATGTGACAGTATTCTATGACCAATAATTGATGTTCCAACTTTTTCTGTGAATAAATGTGCAATATTGTAACTTCTATACAGATAATTTTACCAATAAGAAATTAGGCCACGAACGCTAATTAGTATTTTGAATTCTGGTAAAACCCATATATCAATAAATTTCCAGTTTATTACATTTGATTTCTTATAAACAAGTTTTTACTACATCTTACGTCATACTTTTCATTCATAAGACGGTTATTGGACTTCCCTAAACTCACTAATTTACATTTAGCAAAAATGTAAAGATGTAAAATTTCAAAGCCTTTATATGTACGTATCTTTTTGAATATGACTTTTAAATCTTTAAATCTTAAATAATATACTTATCAAATGACAATCGGGAACAAAATTTTATTACCGTTTACTAGGTCAGCACCCAACCTATGGAACATATTTCATGCCGAATCGCATCTCATTCTTATTATGATGGTCCTTAATTAAGTTTTATGGATCCAAAACAAATGCGAATTATATTTAAATAATTCTGCAAAATTGGACTCAATTTACGTTCAATTCTGCAAGGATTTGCCCTCATTACCCCGTTCTTTTTACAAGAGGTATTGATAAAGATTGTAAACCACGCGACCACAGGATCAGGCTATGATTGATTATGATTGAAACATCCTGGCCACCTGAGGAGCCTTTACTTCGGTAATGAATGTTTCTATATTTTTGACACTTTCCCAATTTTTTCATATACACATCCTTTGAAGCACTGTTTCTATTGTGGTAAAATAGAACCATTGCTTCCATTAGAAAAAACAATAATTTCTAGGTTACTTGTACGTATTTATATTATTCCCATCGACATTATTCGCATATGCCACTCAAAGATGTTTTCTAAAAATAGTACAATCATTTTGTATTTCAAAGTAAGTTGTAAGTTATTAATGCCGTTTCGATGAGCAGTTTTCTTTGTTATCTCTCTCTGTAACCTGTAAGAAGCGGCAAATAAGAATTATTTATTTCTGTTAAAATGTATATTGGCTATTCACACTAGCGGAAGAAAGTCATTTGAAATTTTAATTAGCTAGACGGTAGACACAAATATTTTAATGCACATAAATAAATATAGAACTGTTTACATTTTCATTTCTTTGCATGATTGCATGCATAAAAAATAGGATTGTTAAAACAGATCCTTTAAAAATCAGCATAGCGAAAATATTTGTTTCTAGTGTTCTTTCCTTTATTATACGATTTCAAAAATATAAAATCGGCTTTAATCTCTTATATACGTAAAACTTCCCTTGAACATCAAGATTAGTTTAGCGAAAGTTTAATCAGAATCGGTTCAGCGGATTTTCAAATAATCGTTTAGAGCATAACTTATGCCTTAGAAGGAAAATAAAAATAACAATTCTTAAAAGTTATTTTATTACACTTACAAAAAGTATTACGCTTAAATCTAATCAAGAAAGGGAATATATCATTAATGTTAATTTTAATTTTTCAATTTGTTTAAATAAAGGTTTTTACAATTATTGAAACTGAAATTCTTTACAAAAGTAAATGAACTGTATTAAGACTAAGCAATGCCCTATACTTAACATGGCAAAGTTCATGATTTTTTTTCTGAAGTTCCCATCCCACCAAAAAAACTGAAGAGATAGAATGATTCCCAATTTTGTGAGAAATAGCTACATTCAATCACGCATTTCCCTGAAAATCCGTAAATCAAGTCTCAATTTAGTTCCCTTATAGTTATCTAGATGTACAATGAGTTTCAACTATTTTATTTACCATCTTGAAAAAAATTTGTATCTTTATGTTAGTGTTGTACTTCTTGTATCTTCTCTATGTTCTTCATGATTACACGAAAATACAGACCAATACAAAATGTTAACAGTTCACACTGTAAGATCTGGATAGAGGCTGTAATGGTAATCACCTTTAGAGCAAAATGTTATTAAGATTTTTTGTTGAGAATAATAAAGTATGATGATGCACATCTTAATACCAATGGCACATGGGATTTGAACGAAACAAATTAATTTTCTTTTATATAGATAAATGTTTATAACCAATTTTGTAAGGAAAACTTGCAACCATCTACAAGTGGCATAAAAATGAATCTAATTGTTTTTTGATAAAACATTGCGAGTAATCATAAACTGATTTATTAAATGAGTGTAAAAGAATAATGAAATGCGAAAGAAGTTAGAAGACACTTATCATCGCAACGATGTCAGTATGTTGGATATCAGGTAAAATATTTCGACCTTTCACAATAATCTGATATTTAGATTATACCAATGTTAAGGGAGAATTTTTGTGGGCTCACATATGGATATGAAAATAAATGTGTTATGTATTGGGTTCCCAGAATGACTTGCTTAATGCAACTCGCGTACAACTGCACGCGTTATTTATTCAGGCAGGTTGATTTTCTAATGTTTAAAGTGTAGATCTTCCTTTGATAAGCCGTAAACGAACAGATTTACGTACCCCTGTGCAACAATGTCCTGTTTTTGTATGGCTATCTATACCCATATTACCATAGTTATCGTTCGACGACGCAACACTTTCGACTATAATTTTATAAAAATTCCGTCTGAATCGTCTGTATTACTTACTTATTCATTTTAACGAGCAGTTGCCACTGCACTACCTGTAATAAAAGAAATGAAATTAAAAATAAAACAATTGAAGGAAATAATACACACTTTTATTTATTTGCTATTGTGTGTATTTCCGTATGTTCTTCCAATCACAATTAAAAAACGAGACGAAATTTTTGAGCTGTTTACCAAAACTTATTAATACATTGCTCAATATTTTAGAGACTGGTTTTCATTTTTACATTTTTTAAACTTTTATATGTAAATTAGAGGGAAATAACGACTGGAACAAATTATAATATATATAATATAGTATTAGTATTAGTTTTTATTTTATTAGCAATACACAAAGAGAAATTCATTCACAATTTTACTGTGTATACTATTTATATTGTTCAGTTTCAACAAATTGTTAGCAATAATAATTTTATGTTGTCATTAATTATAATTCTGATAACCTAATATAGTCGTAAAATTTAACTAATTTTAATAACATACAAACACTTCATTGTCTTTAACAATGTAAACGATTTTTCTTCTGATCTGCTTCTCCATTGTTTTACTATTTAATGAGTATAAATACAAATAATAGCTTTTCGTAGTTGATAAGAATAAGTACTCGGTCTTTCCCAAAATAATTCCTGCGATAAAATAGCAAAGAAGCATTTTCGCTCCAAATTGAATTAAGAATATGAAAAGGGACATTACTTATTTCAGTATAAAAAAAAATTATTTATTAAAATTAGCAAAAATAATGGGTTGATAAAAAATCTGTTTTCTTAAAAAAAATTAAAAACTACGATTAAAATAAGAAATCTTTATTATTTTTATTTATATTGATTTTTTGCAGAAAAACACTAACTGACATTTACAGCTGATGTATGCAAACTATGATGCAAGGTCTTTGCGGAGCTAGTGACTTGTAAAAGAGTTTTAGGGTTCTATTCCGCGTTGAATATTTTAGACTCTTGATATGTTTAATGTCTTTTTCACTTCGCTTCAGGGCTGCACGAAGAAGTACCACAAGTTGAAGAATCTATCCACATAACCAGCTGCTGTCAAAAATTTTTCCTTTAAAATGGGTTTCATTATTTTTTATCAAGAAACTCTATTTTTAATATAATTTCAACTGCTCTAAATATATCTGTGTGTCCGCTCAGGGTGTTCAATAATCTTCCAGAGCACATTTTTTTAGAAATAAACATAAACCATAGAACACCACAGAAATTAGACAACCCCCAAATCCAAAGCCGAAGGCTGTCCGGAAGGGGGCTACACATTAGAAAAAACGTATGTATGTATTTGCACAATTTTTTCATTGCAATAAAAGGAGGAGGTCCAAGTAAGATATCTAACTTTTAAAGTGGTAATACACCAGTTTGTTAGTCCCTTGGCTAAAGGAAACTATATATCTATCAGTAAGGTTTTTATTTATAATTATATATTTTTTTATTGTAACATATCTAATCTTAACCATTTTTCTGGTATAAGTTCAATTTCCCAAAGAAAATATGCTAATGCATATGAAATTTATAATCACAGCTGTTTTAAGTCGTTAAATCATTGGGCGAAGAAACATTTCCATATTATGTGGAATGATGGTTAGACTTAAATCGCACCAAATTTTTAGGTAAACTATTTAATTAAAAAAATATTATAGGAACGTATAGACGGAGTTTTAGCCAACAAAATTAACACCTGGCCAGTCTTCTCTTCAGGATGAGTCTTTACCAGCTGGTATGAAATACTTTACAAATGATCGTATATCACGTGACCAATAATAGGCAACCAGATACATATTTTGTTTTCCCGCATATGTTAATACAATTGAGTGTATATACGGTTGCCTAATTCTGTAGCCACGTTTATAATCATTAATGAATGAAATTGATGAAAACCAAAATATTACAGCAATCACCAATACACGAATACGAGATGTTAATTCGGTTAATTTAACATGTAAATGTTTCATAAAAAGTAAGTCTATTCTAGACAAAATAATTTTATTTTGATAAATTGCACCGTTTTATAAAAACAGGAGAAAATAAGTTGCCACTCATCATGATGGAAATCTGTCAGCCATAATTTTACGTGCTTACTATACTATGTAGACTATTGTAGACAATATTTTGAAATCATAAATATACGCAAAAATTAATTAAATTGCGTACAAAGAATTGGAAGAACAAGGTGTTTATTATTAACAATATATTTTTGTACTTAACAATAACAATGTATTTATTACAAGCAGATTCTTTATATTCAAAAATATTAAAAAACATGTACTAATTAATTGTTAAAATAATGGGGTAATATTAAGTCACTACATTTTTGTTATTTAAAATTGTCGATTAATTGTCGCTTTAGAAACATAAAACAGTCGTGGCCAAAGAAAGGATCCAACTTGAATAGTAATGGTGATTAATTTGAAAAAATTTGAATAAATGAAAGATGTAGGAAGTTGGAAACCTTTTTTAACCACGACTGTACGAGATATATTTTATTTTCATCACTTTTGTGTATTACAATAGTAAATTTTTGCATTAAAGAACTTAGAATATATAATGAATTAATATGTATCCGTTTTACATTTAAGATTGTTATTTTATTATCTAGTTTACAAAATATATTATGCACGCTCTGTTAACCTATTCTTAAAATTGGACTGCATAATTTTTCAATTGTCGCCATATAAATATTTCGTTCAGTCCTACTTATTTATAGCACTTATACAGACCCTAACTGCTAGCTACTTCAGACATATTCACTCACATAACAGTATAGTTCTAATATAAAATGCAAATTGAAGAATTGGTACCAATAGCGAAAATTACTGTAGATTTAGTTTAATTAAAACTTACATACTAAGCTTTTCGGAACTTTACTGACTATCAGTCCAGAACATTCAATCACTTGATACTGTGACAAAAAGTTTTGTCATGTTAAATACGGCGTAAATAAATTCCAATTTACCAAATAAATTTTGACATGGGTATTAAACTAGTTAAAATGAATATTGAATTGAACACGGGAAACGTCTGTCCACCTTATCCGTCTAGATTAAATAATGTTTTGTCTTTGGGACAGGAACAACTAGTAAATTGAAACAAAAAATTATGAAGATTATTGTTCTAACAGGTAATTGGAATACACTTAGTTTACTTTTTTCCAAATTGATATAGATAACTACACGATCATGTCTAACGGACTTATATGTATGATGAATTTAAGTTTTTTTAAAGTAATAAAGGAAATATACGAATTACTTAACAAGTGTTCTGTATGTCATAGTTATTTCAGTCATAATTTATTATCTGGCCTACATCTTGTATAACACTCTATTTGTATTAATTTCAACGTCAAACAGTTAGTGTTTTGTAATTTTTCTTGGTCCTAATTGCCATTTCGTAATAAATATATGAGCATTTTAAAAATCACTTTCTAGTGGAACTTGCGTTTGTAGTTGTTGTTGCTCTTGATCTGATGTGTCCGAATCGACAGTCATCCGAGAAGCACGTCGACCCTCAGACGAATCCGATTTCCTTCGTCTTCTTTTTCTCCTTGGTCTACTTTTTTTCGATACATCTGGATTGCTTGCATTTACACTTTGTCTTGAAGCTAGGCTATGCAGGCTTCCAGATAAATTTGGAAGTGAAGTGTCTAACCTAGGCAGTAGCAGCGCTTCATTATAAGAAGGAGGCCTTTGACCTTCTCTGGGGTCGGGTGCATTTCTGTCAATATCTTCTCTTCTCTCGCGTTGGAGTCTATGCATTCTTTCTAGAGCTTCTCTTTCTTGTGATCTCCTCGTTTCTTCTATTTCTCGCAAACGAGTTTCTTGGACTTTATGAATACGTCGCATTGCTAATACCGCAATGAGCAGTATTATCATTGTTGCTACAATTGCCACAGAGTACCACCATAAATGGTCTTTTTTGTTTAATCCTGGGTACCATTCATTTTGACAGGCCATGCGCCAGGTTTTGCCTTCATTCTTTTCAGGAGAATCACATATTAATTTATCCACCTTTTCATTGTACTCAACCAACCGCTCAAACATATCCTTTAACTTTGGACAGTCGCATCTCCACTGGTTGTCTTCAATTCTAACATAAAGTGCTTGTGGGAAGAAGCTTGGATCAATTGTAGTTAAACGATTTCCCGACAAGTTAATATGCCTTAAATAAAACATTTGAACAAAAGTTCTGTTATTAATACTTTTAATTCTACAACCACTGACATCTAGGTACACTAAACGATCAGCAGTCCATTCATCAGGTAGAGATGACAAAAAATTTCGCGCTAACGACAATTCAAGCAGCTTGGGTAGGTTTTCAAGACTAAATCTACCAATAGAATAAATTTCACAGTAACTAACATCTAAAGACTTCAAAGAAGTGCTTGTAATTGTATCTAAAGAACTAAGATAATTGTGAGACAAGTTTAAACTTACTAATGATATAGTTGGTAAAAAAACTTTTTCGCTGAGTGCAGTTAATTTATTCAAAGATAGGTCAATAACTTTAACGTTATCGAGGCCACGAAATGTATTATCTTCGATAACAGATATTGCATTAAAGGACACGTTTAATGTTATTAAATTCGGAAAAATCCCAAAACTATTTTCAGTAAGAATTCTAAGAAAATTCCCCTGTAAGTTAAGAGTAGTTAGAGTTCTTATATTTCCTGTGGGAATACTCTCTAGTGTGCAATCTGATAAGTCTAGATATAACAAATTTTCAGAAATACAAGAGAACTTCTTAAGATAATCGTTGTTTTTTATAATAAGAGTTTCTAATCTAGTCAGTCCTGTAAATACGCGCTCTCCAATATAATTCAAATCACAGTGACTTAAATCGATAAATTTTAAATTATCCAAATGAAACGTATCGTTTATAACACTTATAGGATTGTTAGATAAATGCAACTCTTTCAAATTGAATATGTTGTTAAATACTTGCACAGGGATTGTTCTCATCGAACAATTATTTAGTTTAAGTATATCTAAGGAAGGTATATACAAATGGTTTGAATATTGGGGGATGCTTCTTAATGGGTTAGCCGACATATCCAAGTATACTAATTTCTTCAGATGTGAAAACGCTTCAGAATGGATGTCTTTCCAGTCGTGAAAGAAATTGAATGTAAAATCAATTCGTTCCAAATTTCCCAATCCATCGAAGTCAGAGTGGCCTAGAGATGATATTTTGTTATGGGATATATTCAGATACATTAAGTTCCCGTAGTTATTTAAACTCACTGGAAAGTGTTCGAAACTGTTATGGGATAAATCCAAACTGATTACCTGAAAACAAACAGACATTAGTCAGATTTAAGTCTATGCACCAAAAATGATAATATACGGGGTGTTAAATTGTTAAACATATGCAATAATATTTTTAAATGATTTTTTTTTGTAAACAGTTGATCCTACAGTAAAATACTATGAGAATACCTAAAGGAAAGGGGGAGTTTTAAGGGATTTTTCCCAATTTTTTAGAGGTTAAAAATGTAATCCGAACAAGCAATTCGAATTCAAGGCATAAATACATAAAAGGGCTCAAATTCGGTTTAACGGAAATGTGTTAGGGAAATGGGGTTGCCACGGTAACGGTTGTCATGGTTACCAGTATCTGACAGTACCATTCCCAAAGTTCGGAAATGATTAGTTGCAGAGTTAGGTACTTCAGAATAACGGAAATGTAATTTAGAAAAACGGCTGCTATGGAAACAATTGTCAAGGTTATCATTACATAATGGTACTTTTCCCATGGTGGGCACTCGCTTAGTTAAGGAGATAGGTACTCCAGAATTATTCATTTTATAATTCGGAAACGTGTTACGGTAGTGGGGTTAACAACGTAACGGTTGTCATGGTTACCAGTATCTGACAGTACCATTCCCAAAGTGGGGAAATGATTGGTTGCAGAGTTAGGTACTCCAGAATAACGGAAATGTGATTTAGAAAAAGTATTGCTATGGAAACAATTCTCAAAGTTATCATTATACCGGGTGACCACAGATCATGGTAAACGCCCGCCATTTCCACAATTTTTTAGCTATCCAAATGAAATTTTGCCGTAGTAATGTACGTTCAAAAAAACTCATTCACCTGTCAAAGTTACGTCTTTTAATTGTTTCTCCCATGGCTAGTGTGATAAATAGTTTAAAACGACGTGTTGTGTTTATTGATTTTTTCTCTTTTTTTTTATTACCTGCACATTGCAGATTTATGAAGGACGGGCACATCAATGGATTCCATACAAAATGTATTATTTTATGGTATCGGTTTACCATTATGATATCTTTTGGGAAAATGTTCAAAATGGACAAAGAGTGATTTGGTCAAATTTGAATGCATGCCAAGACGCCATTTTTATATTTTTTTTGTTGATCTAATTTTTTGGGAGTTATACCAGTACATTTGAACGAAATTAGACCCAATGAGGGCACTCTAGATTAATAATTGAAATTGGCTCTAAAAAAATCAAGTGGGCTTAAAGAGTCACCAAAATAGTTCTATCGTACTCAGAATTTTCTCAGTATTCCAAAAATGCAATAATATACAGGGTGTTCCATATAAAATTCCAAAGTTGAGGTCACTTGCACTGCTAGCCAGCGTGAAGTTTTAAAAGACAATAGGTAATTTAATAATAATTAGAAAATTCTTATTCTAACTTTCCCTAAAATTGCCATCAAATGATACAATTTGGCATAAATGCATCGCTTACTACCCTCCGTTCCCCACCGTTATTCTTCCATTCATCGAAAATGTAAACAAACGGGGTCTATTCTATATGGTCGAAGATCACCACTATTGTGGAGTACCTCCACTATTCTGGAGTACCTATCTCCTTAACTAAGCTAATATCCACCATGGAAGTAGTACCATTAGCTATTATGGTAACCTTGACAATTGTTTACACAGCAACCACATTTTCGTAAACCATTTCCGTTATTCTGAAGTACCTAACTCTGCAACCAATCATTTGCCCACCTTGGGAATGGTACTGTCAGATACTGGTAACCATGACAACCGTTACCGTGGCAACCCCATTTTCCTAACACATTTCCGTTAAATCGAATTTTAACCCTTATTTCATTGGCAGTATCTTCCCCTTGGTGGGTGGATGAAAGAACTTTCATAGAAAAGTATTCTATAAAGTAGAAACTATTTACCGCATTTTACTCCGATTTTGTCATAGAAATTATAGATATATAGATCTAATAATGATGCACTCCTCCGAAGGGTAAATTCTCCAAAAAAATCAAACAAACCCCACTTAATTGTCAAGGAATCTATTTGTCAAATATTTCCATTCCGCTTTGGAATATTGTGTATTGCCATAAAATTAGACACTGTTTTGTATAATTTCAACGGTCAAAATGGAACCATTGATAAAAATATACCTGCACTAGACACTAGACTAGCATGATCATGAAAGTTTATAGCAAATAAATGGAAGTACTGATAAGCGATGGTTGGACTTTTACTTTGTCACAAAGGTTACTTTAATTACCGGTAAACTGGCCAAAATGTTATCGTTTAATTACAGTTAAAATTGATAGTATAGGTAGTACAATAAATAATAAACGTTGACATTTACCTTTTCTTCTGCTGCTGTTACATAAGCATAAATGGAAAAAAGGTAAATACATCTGTCGTTTATTTTCTATGCTAGGTATTTGTAACCATTCTGACTTTTTTAACTAAGATAAAGATAGCAAGTAGCATTTGATATATTTATGTATGCATTCGTTCTAGAGCGGTTTCAATATTTTTTTGTTTTGGATGTTATGAATTTTGTTACTTCATTCAATGTTCTCATAAAAAGTAGTTGGTTTAATACATTCGACAATAAATGCATTCTAAAGCATTTAAACATCAATATAAAAGTATCATATTGTATATTTTTGTTATTATTATATTTTAAAGTTGGTTCGTTGTAAATGTTTTTATTAATATTTATGGCAAGCATTTTTAATCTTATAAATAAAATTTCTCGGCAAAATATTCTCCAAGAGCTTACTTATAAAGACCTATTTTATTTTTCGATTAAAATGCTTTTACCGAAATATGATTTTAAATTGTTTTCTGAAAATACGTTCGAATACCTGTAATTGTTCATGGTTTAATATATACGGTTTTAATTTTCGAGACAAAAAATGTCGACTGGCGAATCAGTCCTGTACTTCTCTTATCGAACTATCAGAATTGCTTTAATACTCAATAAAATTTTTGTATAATAATTTTTTTTGAGTTGAAAAGGTTATGCTTTATGTTTTATTAAAGTATTGTTTGAACTAATTGGTGATAATTTGGCGATATAAAAACAACCTAAGACTTTAAAAAAAACAAGGATTAAGTTCTAACTCTAAAAGAGGAAAATGTGGGGCTGGTTCTACAGATGTTTTTCCTATTTCTAACTACAAGGCAAATTAAATTTAAAATGCCTCAAATTTCGAATTCCTCAATCCTCACCTCGTTCCTAATAATTTTCCAAAAAACCTTGTATTGCACACTGTTTCCATATTTTCGAGAAAAAGTCGACTCTAAGTAGTGGTGGTGGTAAGTTAGTTATGGAAAAAACTATAAGCACTTTAAAATTTATCAAATCTAAATTTGTTAGAGTGGTGGAAATAAAGCCTCACTTCTTAGGGATAATTCGTAAACAAAATAATTGGTTCTAATTGCTAGAGGAATACATTTGTGAAAAAAATGTGTATACGAATAAACATAATTATAGTTTCGCTCTCTCTATACCTAGCGGATTCCTATCAAACGCCACTGATGACTAAAATTTATATATTTTGCGTGCATACTTTTACAGTCCACACTGATACAGTTATAAAATCTGTTTAACTTTTGAGTTGACATGAGGAAACTTCCATATCCTGTATTTTTCCATACAGCATCAATGTGATACGGTTATATTAAAATAGCTACACAGTGAATCACATTACACATATTAATCTCCATATTATCTGAAAACATTAACACATATGTAACTACATAATTGTTTGGGACCTTCACGTCTTAAATATAAAAACAGAAAATTTAGATCACCTACGAGGCGGTTGTTATAAGTTTTTAATAATTGACGTTTTTAAACATTTCTAGAAATCTGATTGTCCTAAAAATCCGGAGTTTTAAAACTGTCCTATTTGTTAGAATTGTTTTTTTATCGATATTCCCAAAATAAATTATTTCTCTATATTTTTTCATGTTAAACAATAATCATGTCATCTAGTTCGCTTTCGTTCAGTTTGATGCATTAAAACAAACATAGAGTAGTACACAATCGAGTATTTTATACGTAAGATAAGTACCTAAAATACTTACGTCTGGATCTATTCCCATTGGAAGGTCTTGAATGCTGTTGAATCTACAATCCGTTATCAAATGGTCGCATTGGCAATTCACTGGACAGGTGAATGTTTCTGTTGTATATAGGGCCTCCAAAACCGGTATCATACCAAAAATACACCACCACATTTTCATCGTTGCCAAAATTGCACTTAAACAAACTTCACTATAAAGTTTAATCCCAACATTGTCTGGTAAATACTTACACATTGAATTGGAAGATATTATTTACACATTTCACTGCTTCTTTATTATTACGGTTTTTTATAAACCTGTGATACACCATGGAATATAGAATCTAAACTGAGTCAACAAGATTACTATAAGATAACAGACTGGCTGATAAGATGGCATAGAAATAGGCATGTATACACAAATAAATGCGTTATCTTGAAAACAATTCATTGTAACTGACGATTATATTCATTTTTTTATATAATTTTCATGAACTAGTTTTAAACAAAGGTTACATTCGTAGGAAATTATTAGTATGTTGATATCTAAATATAGCTATTCACAGACACCAAATTGTTGTACGCATAAAATTATGTACCTAATACCTCCACTTCTATGAATGGTTAAGATATCAAACAGATCGATGTGGAATCCATTTTGACAAATAAGGTGTGATCGGATCAATGTAGCAACGTCGTCACTTTGTACGTAAAAACAATTTGCTGCTGTTTGCTGGAATCGAAAATGGTGTCCGGAACTTTAGATACATTGCCAATTCTGCTGTTGAAATGACAGATTTCTTCCAATTAAACTGCCACTACCAACAGTGTTTAAAGTGATACTAGATTGAGCGGCGCCAAACCGGCTCTGCGAGGCTAATCCTCTCTATAAGTTGTTTTATCTCGGGGTTTTTAGTTGAAGGATTTCGGGGAAAAAAGTAAAGTCAGACAGGGTTTCGGGGTAGAGGAAGTGAAAAAAATTTAGGGTTTCTTCTTTAAAATCGAAAAAATCCCCAACTTCACCAGAGCTAGCGAAATCAATGTTGATCATACTTTCAAAGCACTAACACCATCAACCAAACTCTAGCGCTGCTGCTATTACTAATAATAGTAAATGTCGCTGTTTAATGCTTCTATTACTAAAAATTTACTGTTTGCTGCTACTTTATCTTCTCTAATACGTCTGGGTATGTAATCATCTTGTCATTGTTGTACACATCTGGTTTCTTTTTCATTTTTTCTGTGTTATAACCCTCAAATAGTATAACACAAACCACATAATGAATAAGAAATTCTTAAACTACTACTATTAAATTTTTTTTATATCTTATGTATTTACAATAATAGTATGTAGTTTTCTACAAGGCCAATGAGACTTAATGAGTTTTATGCGCTGGACTTGAGATAATAGTTAATCTGTGCCGTGCAGTTATTTATACGTTTTTAAGACGCAAATCTGTGACAAAATTGTAAGTTTCCAACTTTCTATCTGGATTCTCTGTCGATAATGTGGCAATGAATAAACTGAACAAGTTATAATAAACACCTGATACAGTTGCAAGCAAAACAAATGCAAATTGGTATGCGAAACAATAAAATATCGTCATATGAGACAAAAATCAATAGATAAGGTTTTATTGTTATAATTTATAACATACCATTACGAAGCTAAAGATTCATATTTTCATTCATTTAATACGGTTTGATACAACATGCCAATCATGGGCACACGATGGGACGCAAAATTTTGTTGGTCGCCTCTATGTACAGGGTGTCCCAAAGTTGATGTCTCAGGACTATATCTAGAGAATGAAACAAGTTAACACAAAATCGTTTACGTGGTTTAATTTGGGGTGCACTAAGGTACATTTTACGCTAGAATTGTTTTTTTTTTCGAAATCTGGAAAATGGCGAAACTGACGTCATCAAAAGTTTTTTCCCAGGAACATACACTTTTTTTGTGCTACCTGGAAAGTGCTATTTTTTCTGAACATTTTCTATTAAAAAAGTTTTTTCGTATCTTTTATATTTAAAAATATACAGGGTAAAATAATTTGGAAAATACCCTCAATTGCATACGAGTTGCCCATGATGCAATCGAATGGCCTATGGAAAACAATTAAAAAAAACTATTTACACGTTTTATCAAAGAATTGTACAGAACAGTATATACAGAACAGTATATTTTAATAAAAAAAAATATTTTAAAACAGTAACAAAATTCTAAATCGTTTTTTTTGAGCTTCACCATAGAATAAAATCATGTCTACTTTTTCATTGTTTGTAAACATTTCAGCGCTATTTAAATTAATTCACACCCGTAAACTATTTGATACAGATACACTTTTTGTGTAATTTTGGTCAAAAAAGTCAAAGCGCAAACGGGAAAAAGGGGGGTTGTATTACCCATTAACCCCCCCCCAACTTTTTCATGTGTACGCCTATGGTCTCTAGATATTTATTTTTACATTAAACACTTATTTCCCCAATTTTTTTTACTTCTACAAAATTTTGATTTAGGACTTGATTAACGAGATATTCCAGTAAATTCAGAATCATTTTCAATATTTCAGTTTCGGAATTCATTGTTTTTACTATTGTTGTTCGTAGTAATCCTGGGTTTTCTTTAAATCGACTACTTTTAGACAAAAAATGCTAGAGACTTTTTTTGTTGTGCATAGTCAGAAAAGTTCAATAAGATAAAAATCTTAAAAAAAAACAAAACTTGTTAGTGGATTACCCGTAGTAAAATACCCCTCGTATTAATATCACACACCTGAAGTTCAAATCAAAATTTTATAGGAGTAAAAAAAATTGGGGAAATAAGTGGTTAATCAAAAAGTAAATATCTAGAGACCATAAGCGTACGCATGAAAAAGTTGGGGGGTTAATGGGTAACACAACCCCCCTTTTTCCCGTTTGCGCTTTGACTTTTTTGACCAAAATTACACAAAAAGTGTATCTGTATAAGATGAAAGTCTGTGCAAAAATTCGGGTAAAAATCTTAAACAGTAACAGAATTATTAATAAAAATAATTTTCAAAATGTAAACTTTAACACCCTGTATAAAAAAAACTACGCTCCAATATAAAAAATCACATTATAAAAGTCACATAATTTTCGCCCAAAGAATCTGTGGTTAAAGGCATGACCTACTTTTTTTTAACACCCTGTATATTCACTAAACAAACTTATGTCAACATCCCTAGTTCATTGTTTTCCATAGGCCACTCGATTACATCAAGGCTAACTCTTATACAATTAAGGGTAATTTCCAAACTATTTCACCATGTATATTTTTAAATATAAAAGATACGAAAAAACTTTTTTAATAGAAAATATTCAGAAAAAATAGCACTTTCTAGGTAGTACAAAAAAAGTGTATGTTCCTGGAAAAAAACTTCTGATGACGTAAAATGTACCTTAGTGCACCCCAAATTAAACCACGTAAACGGTTTTGCGATAACTTTTTTCATTCTCTAGATATAGTCCTGAGACATCAACTTTGGGACACCCTATACATAATAATAATAATATACGAACCTATATTTTTGTTATAATTGAGCTATACGTTTTTCAATATGTTGTCACTTTCCGTGCTAAGGAAAATTATATATACGTCTACATCATCATCCGTACGCAATATCAAAACCTGGATCATCAATATAGAAAAATTGAAGAATTTTAATTATATCACAGTACCTTTTAGCACCCCTAAATGCTGCTATCTTGTTCCCGATTGCAATACTGATTGCAATATTCGGAATCCGTGAATGGAGTATATGGGAAAAAACTGAAACAAGACCTTTTCGAAAAAGAAAAGAAGGGCTCCAAAAGTACACAATACGTCAAGTAAATCAGTTCAGTCTGAACCAGCACCCACACGCATTGGTCAGACCTTTCGCACATTTATTTATCGTTTTGAAACGATATGAGAGCTAAAAATGTAAGTTGCGTTCATTGGTAGCCAAAAAAAAAGGGTTTCAACCTAAATAATGTAATTCACATATTTTCTTACTTCTTTAGGATTTCGATATCTAACTATTTTCGCTATTCAGGGCATAAATCTTTTTGGGTCACGACTGTATCTATCTTTTGATATTTGCTTTATTTGTTAAAGTGAGGACCCTTCACCTAAATAAAATATTTCAACATAGGTATCTCCAATTGTATTTCGTTAATTTTATCTTATACTGTACATGGAGGAATTTATATGGCGATAGAATTTATTATAGCCACCTTGATAACTTAAATATTTATTGAAAATACTATTAGTTATCAATTGCATTGATAGTAATGCGATTCGAAATATGCAGTCAATTATGTACGTAATAAACATTATATACTATAAATATATGTGTTGGTGTATGTATTATGTATCCCAATAAGAATATACTTAAATGCCAGTGACCAATATTTAAAAGTTCTAATGGTCCAATAAGCCAGCATTAAGTACAGGGTGTCCCAAATGACTTGATTTTGACTGTTTCTTCTACTTCTAGACCAGATAGAGAAAACCGACTAAGGTGTATCTCAATTTTTGTGAAACTAATTATGAAAAACAATGACACCGGTTTTTTAACTGTCAAACTGCTTTTTGGAAATGCAAGATAACTTGATGATATTAATAAGTTATAATTCAATTGTTTCTCATATTATGATTACCCGTAGCCATCGCAATCGCAATTACAGGCCCCTAAAATCGAATATGACCTTGACGTGACGTCACATTTCCCGGCTAGTTGGAGACTAGCTGACACAGTGCCACCTCTAAGGGAGGCTACGCCCTGCGACAAGTGCTGTATCAAAACCGATTTGCGTCGGTTACGGCCGTGTTCATTCGAGCACCAATGGAAATGAAGTATTTGAAAATATTCAATTCCTATTGGTTGTTTTCAAAGCATCATATCGTGGCTACGTGAACCGACACAATCCGATCTACGCGTGGTTGTATTTATTAACTTAACTACCGTGATGCAAACCGGCGTTTGTTGTTAGTGCATTTTTACATCATATTTTTTAAGAATATTAAAGTGTTTAATTTATGTGTTTGAAGTAGTTAATAAGTAGTTAATATCATATCTTAATGTGAAGAAATCCTTCTGTGTATCCAATTTCATATTTAATACGTAATATATTAGTGAAAACGGAATAGGTAAATGAGTGTTACAGGTTACAGTGCACCGCCATTGTTTTATTTGTGTCTTACCATTACGGCGTGTTTCCTTGTTTTATAATAAATAAAAACTTGTAAAAAGAGCTGTTATAGTTAAAAATTTGTATAGGTGTCATAACTAAGGTAATATTTTAGAAGGATATTATTTATCAGTCAATACTAGTGTTAAAAACTAGGTAGCTAAATCATAATTTCTTTTAATTTATATTTCATTATGCCCGATAAATGTTGTGTACCTGATTGCTCAAGCAATTACGACAATACCAAAAATACCGGTTACGTATCCGTATTTTCATTTCCTAAAGATGAGGAAAATAAACAAATGGATTAAGGCCATTCACAGGGAGTCATTTAACCCTTCAAAATATTCGGTTGTCTGCATAAACCATTTTTCAAAGTCATGCGGAAGCCAATGATAAAAACATTCAATTTCTGTTAAAATTTTACGACTTTCTTTGCTTATGGGAAGCATTCGAAATTGAGGGTTTAAAAAACGGACATACTGGTAAATTAACTTCTGATACATTTTTTTCTTTAAAACATACAACAAAGTCATTAATTAATCTTGTTCAGTATTTATTTGAATCCGACTCCGAATCACTCGCTGAATCATTTAAAATCAAATATCTGTTGTTAGGAAAGTTTCAAACGGACAAACTAGAGGGTCGTTTTGGAAAATATAGGCAACTAAGCGGTTCACATTTTCACATTTCAGTGACACAAGTCCTCGAGTCAGAGAAAAAATTAAAAATTTTAAGTTTTCTTAAATTAAAATCAGCTAAATTTGGCACATTTTCTTTAAAAGAGTTCAAATTTAATGAGAACGAAAATGATAATTGTTCGCTTGAGTTATCTGAAAATATATCTTTCTTTTTAGACATTCTTGATAACTCATTTTAATACTACCCTAAATTCTTCTGTATTATCATCTCTATTTTATATTAATGGATATTGCACACATTCTGTTATTAAATTTGTAAAAAATTGTGAAAATTGTTTAAGACACGTCACTACCAATTCAGATTTCTCTGTACAGTTCACTGACTCATCTGAAAACGATATAGTTGAAGTGAGCCAATATCTTAAAAATTTAACAAGAGGTGCTTTAAAACAACCCTCTGAATTATTTTTTGAAGTTTCTGTTCAGTCATATCAAATATTTAATGAGCTTATATCAGATAAGTATGAAGCTGAGTTTTTAAAGAGGGGTAAACAAAGAATTATTTTGCAAGAATTGATAATTTTAAAACTAGAAAAATATATAGGGGACATAAACGAAAAATGTATTACATGTAACAAAACATTAAGATCAATACTATTTAAAACCAGTCATATTCTTTCAAATATATTTCTTAATAACTACTCAAAATTAATAAATAATGAAATTGATACTCAAAATAAAGCCAAATCAAATAGAAAATTAATGAAATTTCATGCCTAGTAAAGCATTAATCAATTTATATCTATTTTAATGGAGATAGGGCTACTGGCGAGGCCTCCTATAAGAGCCAACGCATCGATTAGAGTATCTCCATGGGTGGTGTGGAAACCTCTTTCCATTTAGTTTATCGTAAGTAAGTGAAAATACCGGGTTTCACTCATTTTTACTTGTAAAAACATGGAAATGTCCATATACACTGTTCTATCGCGCGGACGGGTATCGTGACGTCACGATTCCTTGTTGGAGGCCTCTAGTATTCCCGATGGCTACGGATTACCTAACAGTAACAATATGAATTTTAATCTAACATCTGGCTACAAAAACGATAAGAAAAATGAATAGTGCCGCAGACCCCGAAAGTAAAACAAGATGCAGCTATGGACACGTGTCTTGTTTCACTTTGGGTCTGCGGCACTATTCATTTTTCTTATGTTTATTTAACCGTGCTAAACATCACTATTTTATTTATATTTACCTAGGTCGAAATTGGGCAGTACGCATAGAGCTGCTATGTGCTGACTGTTACCATTTGAGACCATAAATTGGTCCATGGTGCACGAAAACACAAATTGAGTACTGTGTGCTGTTACTTTCTAACCGTTCATAGTTATTGTTTCTGATCCTATTCACACGGATCCATTAAGCTACGCTACGCTGATGAGGAGCAATAACTCCGAAACACGTGTCCGTAGCTGCATCTTGTTTCAGTTTCGGGGTCTGCGGCACTATTCATTTTTCTTATGTTTATTTAACCCTGCTAAACATCACTCTATATCGTATCGTTTTTGTAAACAAAAACGATACCAATTCTTGACTAGTCAAAAATTCTTATTTTTCATAGCCAGCTATGAAAACATTACGAAATCTTATTTTAAATAAAAATATTCTCATATCTTTCCTAATGGTAATATAATATACCCCACCGTATATATTTTTAAAAACCTCAGAGCCAACTATAATTCCCATTTGTTACAAAAAGTTGGACTTGATATCTTAAAGTTTAGTGATAAATTTTTTTTAAAAGAAGTACAGGGTTAGTTTTATTATTGTAACCCCCCCCCCCCCATTTTAATTTTTATCTTTGACCGATTCCAAAAATTAAAAAATCGGCCTTACACAGTTTTTTATTATATATACTTAATATATAATATATTCTATAACTTTGCTGTTTATGGAAAAAAATAAGCTTGCTGAAGTGACGTCCAACACAAAATGTACTTATAATAACGATTTATGTTTTCTTTTACTATGTATCTTTTATGCTTTAAAGCAGTTGTTAAGTGTATTAAATATAAAAAATGTTCGCGTGACATAATTGAAAACGCATGATAAGTCTGATAAAGAAACTTTTAAGCTTTAAGCTTAAGTTCAAGGATAACGTGTGTTGAAAGAAACAAATTATAATATTAATTAATTTTAATTTGAAATATGAAAGTCTCAAGTTTCAAATTAGTGAGATTAATAAATAAATAAATTGAATAAAACTACGTGCAAGACATATTTTTCGACAAAATAATCTGGTAATATAATGGATTTTTGGTATATTCCAGGCCATTTGCAGTATTTCAGTATCAGCAAATTTAAATTCTGCAAATCCCATATTGACCAAGTAGCTAAGTCTCGGACCTTTCCTTAATACCGAAGTCATTCAGTCAGCCAGATAATACAACAATTCAATTTTCATTACTTGGTTCAATCCAATATTTTACATTCGGAATAGGTAGCTTACAACTGATAACGGTATTATGGCCATTTCATCTCCTCTTCCCCACAAATATAGTTTTATATAAATTTATGAGGAGGATTCGAAGATTATAATTGACCACATCCTACTTATTTAAAAATAACTACAAGTTTATTCATCTTGACTGCGTCATGACAATTTTAGATAGACATTACTAATTTTTTCAATTTTCAACTTTATTAGTGACCTTCTATATATTTATTTTTTCCTGGATGGTTGGGATAGGTCATGGTTAAAATAAAAAACTGCTTTTTTAAATCAGTCGACGAAAAACTTTCCTATCGGGAATTAAAAGTTAAGAATGGAAAATGCTGTCCTTTTGTTTAATATTAATTCACGTGATAATATTTGCAATAATTAAGCTTTCACAACAATTGTGAGGATCACTTAAAATTACTAACTTTTCGTTAGATTGAACGCCTCTAAAAACTGAAAATTTTTAGACTCCAATTCTAATAGGCCACTGGGGACGAAGCACCCTGTAGGAACTTATATCCTAAAGCATGAAAATTTAAAATAACCACACAATTAAATAGTCATAAGTACTAACTAATTTTTAAAAATTTTAAATAATTTTGTGCTTTGACACATACATGAATTACATTTTTGTATGCCATTAGAAACAGAAAAAGTAGAATCTTACGTCATTTCAATTGATGTAAAAATAGAACACGTATGCACGTTGCTATGAAATTTAATTAATTTGATGTGTAGATTCCTAGGTTTTCGGTCATATATAATAAATTGAGCGAAACGTCGACTGATTTAAAAAAGCAGTTTTTTATTTGAACCAAGACCAAGAAATAATGTAAAAATCTAAGCAGCTGATGCGAATATTTCCTAAAGCCTTTAGGATAGGCATATGATATATTTAACAAAAGTTGTAGGGAATAAATAGGCCTATAAGATTCTGTAAAAAAATATGGGGTGTTCCATTTAAAATAAGCGAGATAATGAGCTTCGAAGTTTTCTGAAAATGTCAAAAAAATACTGAAAATTTCATGTTTTTCTTAATTTTCCTAAATATCTAGAGAACTATAGGTTTTAGACTTTGATACCCTGATATAGAAATATCGAGAATTTCATGGAGAATTCAAATTTTTAAAAATATATAGTGCGTTCCGTTTAAAAAAAATTGACACCTTTAGCGCCTCCCCTTTCGAACTAATTTTAAAATGTGGCCATTTTCGTCTCCTACAACTTCTATAAGTATAAAATTTTTGTTTTTGTTATCGATAATAAAGGAAGTGTTGGACTTTGTCGCATCGTTGACTCACTCTGTACAGGGTTATTGGTTATAAATGGAACCCCCTCTTAACTTCGTTATTTTTTGAGATAAATGAAATTTTTGAAAAGTTTTAGGGCATTCTATGAATTTGTCTTCAACCGTATATAATAGTATATAGGGTGCCTCATAAAATCGGCACAAACCAATCTTATATAGGTACTTTTTAATGGAACACCCTGTGTATTTGTGCATAGTATGAAAGTCCTCGTTTTCCCGATTTCAAAAATGTATAATATGTTGACGTTTACTATTATATCTATGCATAATTATTATTGGTTAGATCAATATTTCAGTTTTGAAATAAACAAAAACAGTACGAAATTTTTATTAATAACAAGATTCTATACATACTAAAAATTATTGTAATAAATGTCCTCAATTTTCATCAATACATTTTCTATAACCTTTTGTTTTTGAAAATCATGGCATACTATTTTTCATTCAATTTTTATGTAAATAGAAGCCGCTGTATATCGAAAATGGCCACAGTAAATGTCAACATATTATACATTTTTTAAATCAGGAAAACGAGGAGTTTCATAATATTCAAAAATATACAGGATGTTACATTTAAAAAATCATAAATTTGGTTTGTCCGGCTTTTATAAGGCACCCTGTATACTACTGAATATAGTAGCAAGAAAATTCATAACACGCCCTAAAACTTTTGTTTAAATTTTTTTTCTTATCTCGAAAAATAACGAAGTTAAGAGGGGGTTCCATTTATAACCAATAACCCTGTACAGTACACAAATAAATTAAATTAGTGTTATTATTATTTAGCTGAATTTGAAATATACTGTGATAGAAAATGTAGGACGGGACACCAATTTTTTTGGCATTTCGAGTCGGAATTACGAGATGAAAGATTTAAAATTTTAGTGGCTCTTCTGCGGCTTCGTAAAAATTAAGTGATTGGCTTCGAAACAAATACCTCAAAATTGCTACTCTTCAACTCTGTGAATATCGGCTTGAATATCCAAATTCCAAATTGTTTGAATATGAAGATTATATCACAAGATTTTACATTTTATTTGTTGCATATGCGTGTAAATATGTTCGATTACGAAGTTTCGAAGTGTGAGTTTGCGTTTATCGGCACGATAGTGAAAATGGACATAATATGAGCATAGATTAAATAAGTATAAGATAATCCAGTGTATTGTTATAATGTAAGTGGATATTATACGGAACTTGTGCATTCGAATAGTAGATGGCGCATCATAAAGTGTATTTTTCTATGTAGTTGTAGCTAAACATTTATTGTTAGAGCTTTGGGCGTTTTTTTCCATTATGTTTTAAACATGGTTCTTCAACAAATTATTTCAAAATAGTCAGAAAAGATTAGATTTTTGGTAGTTTCGGGTGCGCCATCTACTATTCGAATGCACAAGTTCCGTATAATGTCCACTTACATTCTAATAGGATGGTGTATTTATACTTATTTAATCTATGATATGAGTGAATAACAGTTGGGCACATCGAGAAGATCAATTCCAAGACAGCACAAATTCATGCTTGCTATAGGTTCTTTGTTTCAGAATTCATTTATATCATTATATGTGTTTCTGTTAAGATGGGATGGGAGACTCAAACAGTGTTAAAATTAGTAGAAAAAAGTGGTGGTTTGTTCCTGGGTGTATTAATACATCAATAAATAACCCAGAAAAGGTTTTTATAATTGTACCAAATTGCAACGAAAAAAGCGGTGGTTTAGTGCAGCTAGATGAGGGCTTAAAGACGTTTCAATTCCTGTCAAAGTAAAGAGCTAGAAAAAGGAAGATTTCTGAAATTTTGGATTCACATTGAAACTCGAGTTATAAAACGTGTTAGAGGTTTTAAAATTTTAGGTCCCCATATACATATCTGTTAGTTTAGACTTGGTTCAAAAAGTTGGTTACATTATGTTTATAACTTGCGCAAGAATAAATTTACAAAAACCAATAATCGAGCAATGAGCAATGATTTATTTATACAGGGAGGGGCATTTAAGTCGACAATCGCGATTAGAGAAAAATGTTTCAGATATAATTTCCATCATTTTAAAAACGGGATCTAAAGGCTATAATTTTTTTAAATATGGGACGACTTCAAGGCCATTTGATGGTCAACTTCGATTTTATTTTAATATAAACCTATATTTTTCATTGCTTAATTACTCGCAAACAGTGAGTTCAAATAGAGAAATGGTAAAATAAAAGTTGTTTATTTTTTAGCAACGTAAAATATGAATCTGTAAAAAAATAGGGATTTATGTTAAAAAAACAAATGGCCTTGAATGCCTTCACCAAATGAAAAAAATTGTAGCCATTACACCCCGCTTTTGAAATGATGAAAATTCTGTCTGAAACATTTTTCTCTAAAATGCTTTATTTTCAAGTTATTCGCAATTGTCAACTTAAATGCCCCACCCAGTAGAAATAGATGTGAATATAAATGTTATTTTGTTAACGCTTTTATTTTAAGTACATATGTATTACAAGTAAACCTATCCATTATTTACAGCTTTCATGTAACAAGGGAAAAACATGCATGATCATACGAAACTTCTGTTACTGTATTCACTTGTTTTAAAATGTCGATGCGCAACAACATACCTACCTAGGTATAACTTTTTGTTAAATTTGCGGCTAACATTTAAGTTAATAATTTGAGCTAGAAATTTTTTGTTTATTTTGTTTTTTTATCCAAATATTTTTCAAAAGTTTTATTGGAAATAGAACATTTCACTTCAATAACTACATTTTCTTTTAGTCCATCTGGTAACGCGCCGATTACACGATAGTCCTTTAAAATACATAATAATAAAACCACAACCTTTTATTTTTGTTTTATTTTTTATGGGCCTCTAAAAGAATTACCTTTTTTAAATTTTACCTCTAGTCATTGCATTGGATATCCTGTCTAGTCAAATGCATTGGATATCCTAATGAGGAAAAACAAGAATATTATTGTAACTGGAGATTTTAATGTCTACTTTACTACGGATATGAATAACGTCCATCTAGTACTAAATACTTTTAATTCTTTTAGACTTACCGCGCTCAATACAGAAAAAACAAGAAAAAATAACTGCCTTGATAATATATTCGTTGACGTGGATCCATGTACATGTAATGTGAGGGTTGTTAATACTAGATTATCAGACCACTTAGCTTTAAAATTGTGTTATAGTCAAGCTGATATTAAAGGCAGTAATACAAGAATAAACTACAGACCTATATCTGACATAGGACTAGTTAGCTTGCATAATAACCTAAGTAATGTCTGCTGGGACTTCGTTAAGGATCCCAATACATGTGTCAATAATAAATTTGAACAATTTTTAAACATCATAACACAAGCAATAGAGGTCTCATTTCCAGAAAAATCTAAATTATTAAATACAAAATCTCCGTTCAAACTAAATTGGTTTACTGATGATCTTAGGCAAAAAAGAAATATGCTACATCTTTTGCAAGAAAGTTATGAATGCGATCCATCAGAAAACCTTCATATTATTTTAAAACATCATAAATATGCCTATCGTAATGATTTAATAAAAGCAAAGATATTGGCTCATGATAATTTTATTTCGAACTCCAATAATCCGCAAAGTGCAATGTGGAAAATAATAAATAATAATAAATTAAAAAATACAAATTCTGAAATAATTATACCCCCTAATTAACTGAATAAATACTTTACTAACGCTGCTAACAACATAATAAGCAGTCTTCCACCAAGTCAAGTAAACCATGCCGAGTTTTTAAATAATGTAAAATCAGATATCCCTACAAAAAAATTTAATCTTATGGAAGTAACTTATAATGAAGTCTCAGATATAATTAATACGCTTAAAAAGACAAACAGTAGAGACCCATACAATATTAATATGAAAATCCTTTACACGATTAAATACATTATTTTTTCCACGGCCGGGAGTAGAAATCAGTTTCTATGACATCAAAATTAAAACAGAAATAGTCGATTATTCCCAAGGGAGTATAATGCTCCCAAGGGAGTTTACATTATGGAGAACGGTTTTCATGAAAAAAAAAAAGATAACATTGAAATTATTTATTGACATTTAAATTAAATGTTACATTCGTACAATTTTCAAAATTAATATTAGAAGGAATATTACTTTCGCTTACATTTACAGTTTTTGTGATTGCGCTAGTGGTGGTACCTACTAAAACCTGATTAGCAATTTTGGTCTTATTTGCAATGGAGTTCTCGACATAACCCTCAGCGACTGTCGTTGATTTCCAACCAGCATGACGCTTTATTGTCGTGATATCCACACCAGCATCTGCCAGTAATGTCGCTGAAGATCTTCGTAAGCAGTGACCAGTATAACATGCAACATCAGGTAATTTTAAATACGAAGCTACTACACTAGGAATTTTTCCCATGGTATTCTTGCCAACTGGCTGCGAACTACATTTTCCTGCTTTGTAGTACAAAAAAATGCGCTTATGCTTGACGTGGGGAGGACGAAGGGACAGGTATTTTCGAAACAATTCAAGCATATTTCCCACATCGGTAACCACAAAGGTTCGTGGAATCTTTGTCTTAGTGTTTGGAATTTTTACAATCAAGGAAGAGCCTACATCCTCAATATCATCTACAGTTAAATTGACTAGTTCATCAGTTCGACAAGCTCCGGCAATCCCCAGAATTATTCCAACCTATAAAAAATCAAAATACTTAATAATTGAAATACCTAACAACAAAAGTAATCTTACCTTAATCATTAAGAATTCTTTGTCACCTGCACTTGATAGAAAACGGTCGATTTCTCCCTTTGTCAATATTTTCGATTTTTTCGCTTGATATCCGTCACCGGTTCTTTTCAAAAATGCGATCAGTTTGGGGAATTTGCTTATATCTATGTTGTCGTAAATTATCAAGCATGACTTAACCATAGAATATTGCGCCCATAATGTGGAAGACTTATAATTCTTTGCATTTTCACTGAAGTATGCCAACAAAATATTCTCGATGTATACTTGAACATTTTTCTCGGCGCACCACTTTTTGAACCGATTGTAGGCTATATCGTATAAAGATCTTGACTTCGTAGGCAGCAAATTGCTTATTGCAATATTTGCAGCCTCCACAATCTCTTCCGACTCATAATTATTCATTGTGCACTAAACAAACTTTAAACTAAACCAAACTAGCACCTTAATTTGACAATTCTTTTTGTTTGTATATTTTGTAGTTATGACAATAACTCAACGACTACTAAATGAATGCTCAAATCCAAATACAATAATTCTGGTGCTACTTACTTCATAATGACAAAATATGTGTTTTTAAGTTAATGAGACCGTGGAAAAAATAGTATATACCATTCGGGAGAGATGCTATTTTGTCCTCGGCGCATTGTAGCCCTCGGGCTTCGCCCTCGGGCTTCAAATTGCACCTCTGCCAAAATAACGCATTTCTCTCCCTTACAGTATAATGTACTATTAATTCCGTTGACCAATTTTATTAATCTGTGTATAAGAAATAACATCTTCCCAAATGTATTGAAAATATCAAAAGTTATACCAATTTATAAAAATAACTCTAAGGATAACCCGTCAAACTACCGCCCAATTGTTATTGTACCGTTTTTTGCTAAAATTTTGGAGGTTATATTAAAGAGCCAAGTTACAAACCATTTTGAACAAAATAATCTGTTTAATCCTTGTCAATTTGGCTTTAGAGCTGGAAAATCTACAGCTCTAGCTATTAGTTCTCAAACTAAATACATAAACCAAGGATTCGAGGATGGTTTATTTACTTTTTCACAATTTTTGGATTTGACAAAAGCCTTTGACTGCATTTCGCATAGAATATTAATTGATAAATTAAACTCTTATGGTTTTAGTAACAATAGTTCTGACTTAGTCAATTCGTATCTGAAGGATCGTAACCAATTTGTATCTTGTCAAAACATGAACTCAAATCTTCTACCTATCACGCATGGAGTTCCTCAGGGTTCAGTGTTAGGGCCCACACTATTTCTGATCTACATAAATGACCTACCGAGTGTTACCTTAGATACAACTTTCGTTCTATTTGCCGACGACACAACTGTGTCTAAAGCCTCTAAAGATGTCAAGAACTTAATTACTGAAATAGAGTCAACTCGGATCATCGTTCAAAACTGGTTGGTAGCCAATCAACTGGCACAAAATTAATCCAAAACAGAAAACGTCATTTTTACATTAAGAAATATAGATATCGATTTAAATTTTAGTAATGAAGTAAAATTCTTGGGAGTTTACCTCGATCAAAAACTATCTTGGCAATCACATACAAATTATATTTGTAAAAAAGTGTCAAAAAGCATTTACTTACTACGTAATCTCTCTTTTAATGTTTCCCAAAAAACTTTACTCAATGCGTACCATGGCTACACTCTATCATAACATACGCCATTTTGGTTTGGGGTCATTCATCATTTAGTAGCACAGTTTTCGCTACGCAAAGAAAAGCCATAAGAATCATTGGTAGACTTAAGTATAGGGATGACTGCAAAGCTGAGTTCATTAGATTAAATATCCTCACATTACCATGTGTCTACAGGTCTGTTCCAACACCGCCGAAAACCGTTCAAGGAACGGTCCCGGTCATGCGCATATGACCAAAAACGGTCCAATTGGTCTGTTTTTGGTCATATGCGCATGACCGGGACCGTTCCTTGAACGGTTTTCGGCAGTGTTGGAACAGACCTTATATCTTGCAATCTCTGTTGTACGTAAAAGATAATGAAGAGAGCTACACAACACACAGTCAAATACACAATTATCCCACAAGAAATCGAGGTAAAATAAACATGAATTTCCTAAGACTTTCAAAAACATGTGATGGCATAAATTATTATGGTGTAAAATTTTATAATGCCTTGCCCCCTCATGTAAAGCAGCTGAACCTAAACAGGTTTAAAATTTCTGTAAAGAAATTTTTACTCCGGAATGCATTCTATACATTTGAGGAATTCTTAGAGGCTGAATTTACTAGTTTTTCAACCTTGCAATATTTTCAAAATTTTTAGAGGTTGGTTCTTACCAATCATTTTTATTTGACAGACTTTGTATTGTATTCCTTCTTTGTTAAACTTTAGTGTTTATATCTTTTAAGGTTACCGTTAATTTTTTTTTTTTTGTCTAAATTATTCTAGTCATATTCACAATTGTATTACTTGACTTGTGTAAATACTTCGAGTGTAAAACACCAATAAACAATTTTTTTTTTTTTTTTTTTTTTTTTTTTTTTTTTTTTTTTTTTTTTTTTTCGGTTTCCTGAACTTACTGCTGGACAGTCTCCCTGTGGCCTCCGACACCACACAGAGAGAGCGCCAGCGAATAATCTACAGCAACTCCCCACATCCCGCAGGGTTAGTCACTGTAGATTCCAGACTCGTGTGCCCTAAGTAGACGGAGGGATCCCAGGATGACCGCTTTCTGCATTTGACCAGCCAACCATTCTGCCGATGTTTGGCAGGCAGGCATGGTCTTTAATGCGGAGAGCAGCGTGGGCTTCATACCTCCGAGTACACCGATTATCAGGACGACCATCTTGACAGAGTAGCCTGGGTATAGCACTTGGAGCTCGTACCGGAGATCTCTGTATTTAGTCCGTTTCTCCTCCTCCTTCAAGGCGATGGTTGTCTCAGCAGGTGCTGAGAACTCGATGACATACATCACCTTGGTCTGATGGTCGAGGAGGACTATGTCAGGCTTATTGGCTTGAATTCGCCTGACGGTCGGGAACGAGTAGTTCCAGTAAATCCGGCATTTCTCGTTCTCGACAACGGACTCGATATCTCCGGGGATATAAGGCAGCACTGGTGTTTGGTCTATCTTGTACGAGTACCGAAGATGGTAGTATAGCACTCGTAAAGCCGCGTTATGTCGTTGGATGTAGGCCGAAGTCGCATAAATCGGACATGCAGATAATAGATGCATGAGCGACTCCGGCGCCTGACGGCAGGTCCTGCAGTTGATATCAGGAACCTCTACACCCATCACGCGACTCCGATAGACCAATGTATTAATAACACCATCTTGGCAGGCCACAATGAATCCCTCGGTCTCCGACTTCAACCCCGCTGACCTTAAGAATGCGAAGGTCAGCTCTGTCGATAAACCCAGTGCTTCTATGTTGTTAAAGAAAACACCGTGCAGGGGCTTATCGACGTGCTGCCTGAACAGATTCCTCTGTTCGGCAGCCTTAATTTGGGCTGTCAGACGATTCGGCGGAAGCTCAGTAACTGATTCTGCATCAGCACCTCGCCTGCCTCCTCGCCTGTAGTCGAACACGAGACCGAGTTCATCTGCGGCCCTCTGTGCTGCCTTAAACAATAAAGCGCCAACTCCCACGGTTTCATGATCTCTCACTAACCGTAGGAGCGGATCCGAGCTCCTTAGGATATTACATGCCATACTTAGTGCTACTCTGCCATGCATACACTCCAGACTCAAGAGTCCTCGGCCCCCCCGTTGACGTGGGAGGTACACACGAGGAACGGACGATCTAGGATGAATACTCCTATGGATATTCATCATTTTGCGGGTATCCCTGTCCAATTGGCGCAGCTCATCTACTCGCCATTTAACTACTCCAAAGGAGTAGAGCAGAATCGGAACGGCAAGCATATTAGTGGCAGACACCTTGTTCTTCCCCGAAAGTTCAGAAGACCAAATCTTTCGGAGTCGGTGTCTGTACTTGCCACGGAGAGAATCCTTTATTTGGTTCACATCCTGGATGTGACGTTGTTCCACACCCAGGTATGTGTAGGTCTCTCCGGCATCCAAATGTCGTAGGATGCTTCCGTCTGCGAGCTGCGCATCTTCGTGGAAATCCCCGCATCGTCCTCTCTTGAGGTGGACGACTGCGCATTTGTCCAACCCAAACTCCATTCCAATTGCCCGCGTGTATTCCTCGACCACCCTGAGAGCATTTTGAAGTTCTCGCTCTCCGGAGGTATAGAGTTTAAGGTCATCCATATAAAATAGATGGGTGACCTTATGCCTCCGGTTGCTGGGTGGCCCACACTGATACCCGCGGGTTTGGCGGAGTCCAACAGATAGCGGCAGCAGTGAGATGCAGAAGAGGAGCGGACTCAAAGAGTCACCCTGAAACACTCCTCTCTTAAATGTCACCAACTCTGTCGAAACTCGCTCGACACCGGATGTTATGGTGAAGCGAGTTCTCCAAAGCGGCAACAGTTGTTCAATGCATCTCACTAGTGGTGCTGGTACCGCAAGACATCCGAGCAAGTGTAACAAAAGCTCGTGGGATGTTGTATCAAATGCCTTGCGATAATCAATCCAGGCCATTGACAGATTCCGGTTGTACTGCACAGAATCCTGTGTAATACAGCGGTCTATCAGCAGGTTTTCCTTGCAACCTGCCAGGCCCTTCTTGGCACCACGCTGTTCGTTTATCTGTTGGTAGACCGGATCAACAGACCTCAACATCCTGGTATACAAGATACGAGTAAATAACTTGTAGCAGGAGTTGAGGCAGGTAATCGGCCTATAATTTTTTGGGTCAGACAGATCCCCATTTTTGGGGATTAGCACAGTTCGCCCCTCGACAAACCAGTCCAGAATTTGCTGCCCCTCGTTCAACCATGAGTTGAAAACTCGGGCCAGATGGCGGTGGGTGGAAGGAAACTTCTTCCACCACCAGTTGTTTATACCATCTGGACCCGGGGCAGCGAAGTTCTTGGTTCCAACAAGTGCTTGTTGAACCTCTTCCGTACTGATTGCCGGGCACACTTCGTCTGGCTCTTCTAAGACTCTACGACAGAGAGCCTCGAAGTGTGCTATAGCTGGAGTGTCATTATCGAATGGACTCGCGACTTCGTAGATTCCTTTCCAGAAGGCTTCGACATTATCAACAGTTGGCGGATTTTCGACAACACGCTGTGGCTCTTGGAACAGGCGAGACGGGTTTGTTTGAAACAATTTGTTTTGTTCCAAACTCCGCATTCGCCTGACCAAAGTTTTCTTAATAGCCATAAGCGCTCGAATCCTATCTAGACAGTGCTGCTTGATGGTCTGCAGCACTGTGCGATTTAGAGTGTGGTGTTGGCGTCTCAGTCCGGCTGCCACTCGCCGGACCTTCGGTGTAAATGGTCTACCTGCGACTATATAATCCACCACACTCTGGATTCGAGAAGCGTGTTGCCTTGCTGATCGAATTTTAGCTTCGATCTTCTGTACGCGCCGCTTAGCTTTCCCGACCCTATCAACTGCGCTTGCCAGGCGCTGTTGTGGAACGAGTTGCTTGACGGCAGCGTACACCGCGCTGTTGATCTGCCAGATGTTGGCATCTTCTGGAAGCTCCTCACTAATCAACGAATCCATTCGTGCCAGGTCTTGTGGCTTTGGGTTAACCCTGGTGTTAAGGTTAACCCTCGTCCTTAAAGCGATATCGGTGTACTCAGGAGGATGTTCCTCGTCAGCTGGTATTTGCCGCGGTGGAAG
Organism: Rhagium mordax; assembly: GCA_963680705.1. NCBI lineage: Eukaryota > Metazoa > Arthropoda > Insecta > Coleoptera > Cerambycidae > Rhagium > Rhagium mordax. The sequence goes on from OY796664.1 coordinate 17,130,926, forward strand.
TGCGGCAGGCACTTCCTCACGCTGACGAGGTGCCCTTACGTAACCTGTTCTGCGCAGGAAGGATACTTGATCTCTCAGATGTTGTTGAGAGAAGGCGCGATACTCCGGGTGCATATCGCACCACAACCGGTGTAATCGCGCCATGTATCCCCTGCGCCCAGGTTCGCTGCTCTCGTAGCAGGTCAGCAGGTCATCCCTTAATCCCTCCGTCCACCTAAAGCGTCCATGTACGTTTGCAAAGTCGTCATCGTTAAGACCGTCCGGTATGGCCCCTCCCATCTGTCTTTGACCCCCATCCGAATGGGGTCGATTGTGAGGGGCCTGTCCTCCGTTTTGGTCGAGAACCAGAGGAGATGAGTCCCCAGGATGGTTAGCCCTGAGGACCCACGGCCGACATTTGTCAGAGAGGATTACCCCTCCCTGTCCGGGGTGCACCGCGAGGAGGTTGCCGGTCCGAATTTTGCACCCCTTTTATTATTATTATTATTATTATTATTATTATTATTATTATTATTATTATTGCAAAACTATAATTTTTTTTTTGTTATTCCAATAATTTAGTTAACTAAGGTACCACTGAATTTTTCATTCGTTCATAAAACTGTTTGCCGTTTGTTCCACTTTGTTATTGACAAATTCAATCATTATTTGGTGTAAAGATAATTTGTTTACGTTATCTAATTCACCATTGTGTAAATTACTATATTTCTCAGAATTTGTCACGTCGGTAAACGGCGTAAAGGCAGACTACTTCTCGTAAAAACTACTCATTCTCGCGGGCTTACCTGTTCCGCCCAGTGACGTCACACCAATCAGAGATCGTCTCGTGCATTTTAACCAATATTGATATTTCTTTTGGGATTTTTCCATAGAATGGATTTATTGATTTTTGTAAAACTTTGAATGATTATGAGACTGTTTTTAATCATTTTATGACGTTTAAACAAGATTTCACTTTCTTGTGAACATCCCTATGAAAGAAATTTTATTGTTATTTATAACATCATAAAACAAAACAAGGTACAAAAAGCATATTCCTATAAATATTGTTCAAATTGACGACCTCCTTGCTCGATGCACACCTGACACCTTATTATTTCATTCGTCGCATTCAGTATAATATTAGGTGGTATCTTGAAGATAGCCCCATAACCAAAAGTCAAGTGGGGTAATGTCTGGTGAACGTGCGGGCCATCGAATTGGTCCAGACGTTCCTATCAAATTTCTACCAAATTTGCCGTTTAAATAATTAATATTTAGTCTGGCGTTATGAGGGGGGGCAATTTGTCTTACCTCGGGAAGAATTAAGTTGTTAGGGGGTTGTTGGTGGGAAAATATTGACTTGTGATACATCATCGGAAAGGAAATTTTACACTTAGTAGAGATTTCGAAAAAAATGTATAGGGTGCTATTTAAAAAAATAACAATGAAGTCACTTCCGGTGAAACCGGAAGTAGTACCTCTATGTTTTATATGCTGAAAAGAGCATTTCGTGAGCCAATATATCCTATTCCTCAATTTAAAAAAAAAATAAATTAAATTTTCACTGAGTTATGACTTTGGCCGTTTTTTAGAAGACAGCCTGTATAGTTCCAGACTGTAAAAGTACAGGGTGATTGTTTATACTTTTACACCCCCTAAAATTTGTTATTTTTGGCAAAAAAAAAGTGTACAGACAAAGGTTTTAGTTATTTTTGAGCAGATTTTAAATACGATACCTATCAGAAAAACAATTTAGTATCGCTAAAAAAAGTTATGATATAAACTTGGGTGTTTTGTATGATAACCCGATGTATGTTATTGCTCAATAATAATATGAAAGAGCATGAAAATAGCTTTTCAAAAATATATATTTGTATATTTATCTTTTGCGGTTTTTGAACTATTTACTTTTTTATAATAATCATAGTTAGTGATTATATTGAACACTCGTTAACTGATTTTTCATATATTTATTTCAATTGAAATCTATATTAGATATATTTATTACAATTAGAAAGAAGCAAGAGAATTATATCAATTTTATGGGAAGTATTCTCTCAATCCTTTGCTGTCCAAAACGAGATATAAGGTTCTTGTTGGAATATCGTCATTAGGTATATTTAAATGTCTACACACAGCAAAATGTTAAATCAGCCTTCACGTATCCATTTTCTAGAGTATACATATTTTTATGTATAAAAATAACAGTCAAATTAGTTAAATAACGTAAAATAACACTACACCCGCACAGTGTACCCATTCAGGGTGAATACCAATAACTCATTTTAATTTTAAGGGATGGTAGGTCCCTTAATGGTAAGGCCATATACCAAAAATAAAAAATATATACCCAGTAGTTTTTGAGAAAGAAAATAAATTAAAATACGTCAACATTTTCAGAACTTCCTAACTGACCTAACTCAACAGAAAATAAATCAGGATAGGTCTTTGCCTCTGGCATTCACCTTGTTTTTTGCAATCATAAATTCACTAGTTTTTGCTGTCACTGTCAATTAACTTATCTCCGACCGCAAATTTATGAAAGACCGTTTTACATTAGAACTTGGAGTCTGTGACTTGGATACAAGGCATGTGAACCCATAAGTGGGTCAGTAGAGCAACGAAGCGGTACTCAAAAGTTTACCAGAATTTTACGTAGGGTAGGTCAGTTTTTCAACTTTCTTTTTTATATTTTTTTATTGGTAATTTGTGTTATAAATATCAACAGAAACCCCCTCATAAAATTAAAATGAGTTGTTGGTATTCACCCTGTATAACTCATAGCATAGAACCAGTGGAGTTTTATATATTCTGTGAGTGGAGTCGAGTGGTGTGACGTCACAGTTGCTCGCTTTGCGCCGACGACAGCCGAGCCGTTTCAAATATGTTACGAATGCGAAATCAAATATTATGATTAATATTTTAACACTAGCTGCCTAATTTTTTTACTACATACTTAAAGGGTTAAATACTTACGGAAAATACAAAAATAAATTAAAAAGTAAATATCACTAAATGAGCAGCCCATTCAGGATTAAATCGTTTTATTTTGATGTCAGGAATATGTGGCGTGGTATTTGTACAGACCTTTTAGAGACGCCCTGTATATTAAACCATTAAGAGGGAGAATACAAGAAGTTGACGAATTATTTATATGTTTATATTTATTTGAGATAGTGGCGAAACAGCAGGAGATAACTAATTGGAGGTCCACAAATAAAAATTTTAAAAGCAATAGCCAAGACCATTGAGTAAACAAATAATATAAAGAGTCGCAACTGTCAAGGGGCCGAGATTTTAGTGCTGTATTTTTTTGCCAATAACTACAGAATTATCTACAATATTTAGGGCTATGCAACCGAATTACAAATATCTTCCCGTAGCACTAAAAATTGATAGCAATCCTGAAGTTATTGGCAAAAAAATACAATACTAAATTATCGGCCCCTTGTAGGTTGCGCCTCTTTATATTATTTAATTACTCAATGCCAAGACATAATTTTGTTTAATAAATTGATTTATAAGTTCTTGCTTACCACTGTAATTTAACTTCATGAAATGTCTGAAAACAGGGTCATTATTAGAGTTTGCAAAGAAGTCTGTTCTCTGACTAGTCTAGCCTGGCAAAGTTGTTTTGATGAATGTCAATCCTTGGGAGGTACTTAAGAGCGTGAGCTGAAGAGCGGGTGCACGTGTAATCTGTTGTTTCGATGATGCTTTATCTGGTTTGATCTTTGGTAGCGAAGCGGGTTGGATCCCGCCCGTCGCACGTCTCTTGCCTTCCGTTGAGGATGACAAGTGGAGTGGCTTTCAAATGATTTCAATCGAACCGCAAACAGCGCTTATAGGCGGATACAGTTCACCCGGTCGGCTGGCTCAGTTTGTCGATTGGCATTATCTTTTGTGTGTCCCGATCCAGATCTGCGAGGGTGATTTAGGCCAAAGGCCGCGTCCCTTGGGATATAAAGCTAAAAGGACTGTCTATAACTATAACCTCTTCAGGTGAGCAACGACGAAGCAGCACTAATATGTAATTGGCCCTTAAGATGTGCGGGCATTTGGTATTTACAATAATTCGCCTTCCTATTATAACAGTAAATTCTCAGAGAGCTCGTGCGGTCATTCAAGAAACTGACTTATATGGAATTAATACTCATACACATCAATAGATCTTTAAGGTCGGCCAAAGCGAACTACGCTTTCAACTAATTATAACCGCCAAAGTATAAAGACCGGATACTTAGAAGTTGCGACAGAGGAGTTGGGGGTGACTATCAGACCACATACACACCACTTTCAACGACGCGTCGAGCATAAAATAACCCTTAATGGCCAATTACACGTCTTTGGAGCGGTAACCCGAAGGCTCGGCAACCGGTTTCGCCATCCGCCAGATACACTTTCGTGAAATTAATCTTTTCCGCAGAGCTGATCCTGTGTTGGTCTCCCCAGCTAACCTGTTGCTCGGCTCATCCGAATTTAAAACCTCGTTTAAAGCTCCGCTACTTGATCTCGCCCTCCGACACGAAGTTGGCATTTTTCATTCCGTCCCTTTTTCGTGTTTCCACTATTTTTGTTCTGTCCGGCACGGAAATATTTGTCTATTCCCATGTGGTTAAAGTAGGCAGTGAACCCTTCATTATAAGTAGAAGCATAACCTTATCTGGCAATCAATAAAGAGACGCTTACGTTCAGTAAAGTTAGGCGAGCGATCGTTTTTCGCGCCCGTCTGTCGTCTCAGCTGCTCACCAGGGACGCGGCAAACTCTAAGCCGGGCTTACTACTTACGGCCCCAGCTTCACACTTGATCATATTTATGCGATGTCCGGATTATCGGTGGCTGACTACCTCTTACACTCCAAGACGCCTTATATCGATTTATGGGACACCTAGTGCTTAAAACGTTTCTATAAATCCTCATTAGACAGTAATTAGTTTTATTAGAGAAATGAGGACACATAGCAGACGAAAGCCTTCAGGAATGTGTTTGTTATCCGACTTGAATTACTGGCTACCTCTAATATCCCTCATTTTTAAGGATTTTATTAACCAGGACGGTATATCACCTGAGACGTCTCATGTGTACGAGTATGCGAATATATTAGGCGCAGGCAGTGGGAATGTGTGTTAGGGAGTTTTAGATTAGAAAGAAAGACCTAGTTAACTTATATGGCGCAGGAGATGTCGGCGAGAATGCTGATCCCAGTGATAAACGATTATTGAGTTAAATAAACAGTCCGTGCGGAGAGGCTCGTAACTTATAAATATCTATCCTGTTTTCCTTACAGGACTTAGTCGTGATATATAGCGGTGTAGCTATAAGGATTATACACCTACTCCTTTCTTCATAAGTTCGCGAACGCGCGTCTCACTCCGTCCCGCATAACTCGGTATCGTTGGGTGTTACGGATATCTTAATAAGATTCATGAAAGGACGCCATATTTTATATCCTCCCTATCTAAAGTAATGCTTCGTGAGCCGCTTCTCGTTGCCGGCCGGCTGCCCCGTTGCAGCAGAGATAAGCTTACTTCACCAGCATGCACGGCACTGCCTGCTGGGTTCCAACTTCGGGCACTATATCTAATGATGTCTTATACTGGGAAGGTGGTGTGTTGGTAGATTTCGTCTAGATATATCATAATAATTCCCAGCTAACTACAACGCCGTTCAAGGCTCGCGCTGTGCAAGCCAACAATATAATTCCAACAACGCCGTAAATCTCAACTTTTAGGAGTGTGCGGCTCGCTAAAGAGAGAAGAGCAGGAAAGGAAGGGGATTAAAGATCAGTAATCTTATAGGATAGATGAATTATGGCGGTATTTCCCGGTTCCATTCCGCTCCTCGGCGCTATTCGCAAAAATCCTTTATGTTTTCCAAGAAATTGCCATTTAATTGCTCGAGATTACGACTACGAAATTAATTAAGATTCTATAGGCCATGCATCTTAGGATTGCGATGCCAGGTGCGGCATTGGTTTTAGGAACGCTATCGTCGCACAGTACAACTCCGTCCGTCCAGAAGCGTCTCGACGCGGGACGGGAATGAACATAAGTATCATCATATTTTACTCCGTATCTGCGTTAATCTCTCATATACGGCAGTGCACAATCGGCAATAACCATTAAACACAGCAAAGATACCAAAGCTAAGTCTAACCTCGCTACGAAATAATACTCCACTGCATATATCACTTCCCGCACAAACACCGCGCCAAAGACAAGCATATTTCATTTTGTATATGAGCTTTATATGCTACTGCGACGTTATCTGTGTTGCCTATGTGCGAAGCAAAGAACTTGCCTGTTCGCATTTTTACTTTGCTTCCGGCTTTTAAATTTACCATCTTTTAGTACTTCACACCATCCCTATATTGAGGGTTTATTGAGATATATTTTTATTAATCTCTCCTTCAAAATCAACTGTATTAGATACTCGACAATTATTTCTTGTTTTTTCAACGACAGCTCTTTGAAACCTTCATACATTTTTTTCTTCGTTTCAATTCACGAAGTGTAAGTAGACTGAAGACCTAGGGACAAGATGACTCAAGGAAGAAGAAGACGGAAGGCTGGTAAGAAAGTGTTGTTCGATGATCGTTTAAGAGTAATAGATCTTCAGGGTTGAGGGATGTGTAGGTAGGTTTTACTTCTTTAAGAAGATTATTTATAAAATATTCTTCCATTCGACCAGAACGCTTGCTGAAGAAGAAATCAATCTAAAACTAACGATGAAATTTAAGTTTCTACACAATGGTTGTTCTCCAAGTAGCCAACATGAAGATGTCAAATTTGTGTGTCCTATGTCCACACGTTCCCTTCCTCCATAATGTTGGTTTCACGTACTTCAATTTATTTGTTGCTTCACCCTAATCGGGCTGCTTCTTCTTTTCACGAATAGTTGATTGCGATTCTTTAAGTCTTCCGATCTTATTGGTATCCCCTGATCCTCTGCATTCTGTAATACTAGACGAGTTGCATTGTCGGCTTCTTCATTACCGTTAATGTCCACATGTGCCGGTGTCTATATAAAGATTGCAGTTTTTCTTTCCGATGGTAGACTATCTAGGGGGTCAATTAAGTTTGATTGATTGATTGGATTGTAGAAAGGAAGCCACTACATACCAGGAATTGAGTGAATGTTGAATATCTGGCGTAGAAAAGCGATTGCCAAATGGCGTACATTTCTGCAGTACCTAGGCACTCTTGCCTCGTTCGGCCTACGGCACATCCTGCGCCATTAATCTGTCTTTGAATCATCAGTGTATACTTTGCAGCTATCCTTGAATTCATCTAATATATTCTTAAAGTGTTGCTGATAAATTGTTTTTGGCGTCTCCTCTTTTTTAGAACAAATCAAGTCTAATCGAAATATTGCAGTTATTATTTTCCATAGAAGTATTCACAGAATCCATATGAAAATACTTTGGGATAGCTAATAACAGGATAGCTCCAGCAACTCAAGTATTCTATCTGTGAACGATCTAGTGGTCTGCTGCTGATTTGTATAAGAAGGTTGAAATATTACATATTAATTGTATAAGAAGGTTGAAATATTACATGTGCTTTGGTTAGGACCATATAGTAGATATACTATAATTTAATACCAGTTTTTCTCTTCTTATCCAAGGCGAGGAAATCCCAGACTCACAATACAGACACATTACAGGTGATGTTCTGAAAGCTCCTGTTTAGCCTGATTCTAGTGTTTTTAAATACCCTTTCTAGCCGAAGCATACACTATAGAGTCAATTTTGGATATTACCTATATATTTTATATGACAATATGTTGGCGAACTTCCCCGATTTAAATTTGGACCACCTTGTAAATGTATATACCGGGTGGCCGCGTATTGCCTACGGAATAACTCGCCTGGGGAACACACGTTTCTTGAGTTAAGAAGAACTTTGCGCATATGGAGTAACAAATTTTAACGCCTACTTTGTGTGAGTTTCAAAAATAAAATCCTGTGTTTTCAGTTTCTTCACAATTTCGACCTGTTTTTTAAACAAATTCCAACTTGTGCCATACTGCCAAAATCAGAATTTCATATCACTAGCACCCCATTTTTGCCTCCTGTTTTTGAAGTTATTAAAATGAAACTCGGCATGGTTAATATAGACCTAAATGCCATATTTTGACGTATTTGAAGATTTTTTCAGACTTCCGGTTTAGCCGGAAGCGACATCAATTCTTGATTTTTAAATGGAATACCCTGTATTGCATTATCAGAATTCTGGGAAAATTCTGAATAGGTTTGAACTATTTTGCTGAGCTTTTACGCCGACTTGATTTTTTCAAAGCCAAGTTTTGTTTTGAATCTAGAATGCTGTAATTAACTTTAAATCATCATAAATGACATAAGAAATAATGAAAAAACACAAATTTGACCTTTAACCAACAAATTTAATACCTAACTAAGTGCATTCTAATCCCCGTTCTAATCTTTCGAAATTAGTTAATAAGTCATTTTTTCAAATGGCATCACCCTGCAGCATCCCCTCAGTTAAATACAACATTTCAAGTCCAATCCAACGATACCGCCAAATCCAAAATCCATTGAGTATTAAACTCAAGAAACTTAGAACTTAGATATAAAAATAGTTTTAAAGTAAGCCAAGAAAAATAAAAATTGTGTGACAGTTTTTTTTTTGTTTAATACTCAATAGATTTTGGATTTGACGGTACCATTGGATTGGTCTTGAAAAGTTGTATTTAACTGAGGGGGTGCTGCAGGTGGTGCCCTTTGAAGAAAAATACTTTTTTGCAAGAAACTAATTTCGAAAGATTAGAATTAGTTAGGTATTAGGTATTAAATTTGTTGGTTAAAAAGGTCAAATTTGTATTTTTTCATTATTTCTTGTCATTTATGATGATTTAAAGCTAATCGCAGCACTCTTGATTCAAAACTAAACTTGGCTCTAAAGAAATCAAGTCGGCGTACAAACTTACCAAAATAGTTCAAACTACTCAAAATTTTCTGAGGATTCTGAAAATGCAGTTACATACAGAGTGTTCCATTTAAAAATCAAGAATTGGAGTCGCTTCCGGCTAAACCGGAAGTCAGAAACAATCTTCAAATACGTCAAAATATGGCATATTAGGTCTATATTAACTTTGCTGGGTTTTATTTTGATATCTTGAAAATCAAGGAGCAAAACAGAGGTGCTAGTGATATCATTGACACCCGGTATAGTATCACATTTTATTTACTACTGGCTTACCATTATGGTACAATTTTATATTTTCTAAATTAATATTAAACGTTATTATTATTATTATTATTATTATTATTATTTGGAGGATAAGAAAATTGATATTGTCACAAATCAACGCATACCAACTATATTAATAAAATAATTGAAAGCAGATGTCGAATAATATTGTTTTCCCAAAATCAATTTTGGACAGTCCGGAAGGGAACATTTTTTAATATAAATAAACTGGGTTCATCCTAATATTTCCTGTTAAAATATGACACTGTTTTCTCAAATGCATTGTATATTCGTTGGTTACATGCAGTTTTTGACTAGTTTTTAAAAAGAGTCCGTTTTTGTGTCTATTTATTCGTAACTCCCAAAAGTCCCAAATATATAATTTGATTCCTCATAAAATTATTTAAAGTTTAACTGTATATTTTACAATTTTTGAAACAGCATCTAAATAGAAAATATCATATACTGTATTAATCTGAAGCTCTAAAATTAATCCTAGTGAATGAAGAATTCCCCTTTTTATCTTTTATTTAATCCTTATAAATAAACCGTCTGACATACATATTTTGTTAGGGTGGAAATAAATAGTTTACTTCCAACGTTAAATCGAGTGCAGGAACCCAGTGCCGTAGGGTTTGAGGAAGGTCTTTGTATTATATGCTATTGGTCAAGATTTGACATAATATATTTATTGCGTCTAAGGTGTACTTTTAAATTATAATTATAACATTTTAGGAGCAAATGTGAAGAAACGCCTGATTTTCTCAAAAATTAAGTGAAAAATTTTTCCAAAAAATTTAATAGCTTTTAGAAATCTATCAGCCGACTAGGTAATTAAAGATCCACGATATCCCCAAGAAGATGTATAGACTCTTGGATTCTTATTGGAAATCATCAGGAGGTTAGTACGAATTAACGATTCACTTATGTAAAAATATAAAGTTGACAATGACTTTGACATTAGAAAACAATTCATAACAACCATAACAAATTTAATAATAATAATATGAATGAAACAGCATGTAAATCTTCATGGGATGTAGATTTTTTATTAGTAGTAGTAGTAAATATTCTTTAACTTCAATATTTGTTTGCGTTGGGCACTACTTTGGACAAATTCGCATTGCAATTGTTTATAGGTTGAATTGAAATGCTACGAAAATGTGTGAATCTTCATATTTTCATAGTTTGATTATTTTTCAAAATTGAACTCGATATTAAGTTCTGGAAAAAAATTTTACATATAAAATGAGTATATATTTTTTAACATTTACATAAAACCCCTTGAGGCCACCTCTCGGGGTGCCACAGGAGTCACAGGACTACTCCTGGCAGTATTTGTGGAACTTAAACCACCGCCGCGATGAACTGATGAGAAGATGATGAATGCATAAATACAGTTCTCGACATTTGTAACGCAGATACATGCATTGAAAATGTAGCGGGCTGGCTCAACGTATATACAATGCTTCTGCGGTGTTATTCAAGGTGTTCAAATCTCCGTGAACATCTAGGAGGTGCAAATTAATCCCGAGCGCTGACAAAAATGCCCCCTGTTTAAACTTGAATGATTTCATGTAAATGAAGAGATTGGATCATGTAGTGTCAACAAGGGTTTTAGAGTGAATTTCTACATGCATACTCGAATTCACAAAAGTATTAATGGAATTAGTTGCGACAGATAGGAAATATATTTAAAAGTATAATCTCTCGGAAAAGGTTTAAGTAAAATCAAAGGAAACTTTGTCTAAAATCTCATTCCTAACTACTCTACTCTTTTGTTAAGGAGGTGTATTACTGCAGACTATATTTGTTTCAGTAATATGCAGTCAACCCACAATGGCTTAGGAGACATTTAAAGGAGCTGTATTAAATGCCTATATCGTTTTAATAAAGGGTCCGCCTTCCTTCAGCATTTAGCACATATTATTGAACTCGCAGAACTGCTATTAATTAAAGAATTTGACAGTTAAGTTAACAACACTCAGTAATACTTTAGGTTACGATAGACTGAGACCCTTCCCTATATTTTTGGTTCTAAAAAATTATTTATTTATGGGACATGATGAATTGATGAACCATGTAATTCGAAGCATGCTTTGCAAAAAAAATTACAATATTTTAACTATTACTGAGTACTCTGCATTCAATTATCACAAACAAAGACATTCTGATATTTCGTGTGTGTCCGTTGTCTTCAAATGCATGACAACCCCTACACGTTTTATCTGAAAACTTAAGTATTTACAATTAGTTGATCATAAGTAAAGTAAATGGATTTTAAGATAGAAAGTTTTATCTACAGCCAAACCGTTGTTCGCTCAGTGTTCGGTATAAAGTTGTTACTATAGGAAAGAATCGCTGATAACCCATCCTATGTGGTTTTATGAAATGAAATAAGATGACGGTTGTTATCGCTTATGATTGCCACCGAAACCGACCACTTCGGCAGCTTTCATTTTTGAGAATTAATTTCCTGTCAGTATTCTTTAAAAAGGGGAGACAAGCAGAGTGCATTTGAGCTAACCGCATATTGTTTGCTTGCCAGCTAATAAGAAAAACTCTAACTGCCGTTACGGGACGTAGGGATGCCTATCACAAGTATATCTGTAGCGAGAAATTTAATTAAAATTCAATCAAAACGTAACGCCATGGCATTTATCAGAGTGTTATCTTACACGAGCTCTGCCTAAGAAAACATTTTAAATAGTGAATTGTCAGTATCTACATTGCCGTCGATAAAATTATGTGTCTTAAATGGAACGAGTAAAGAATTTTTACGAGATAAAACTGCTGCTTCTGCTTCTTTTGGGCATTTGGTCGCTGATGTCTTGCAAATTCTCTAGAATTTTATATCTGTCATGCTTAGTTTACCACCTTCATTTCCTTATATCGGCGATAACAGCCATTTATTTCTGCCTACTTATTCTTAAAATTGAGAATTTACTCTAACACTTTTTATATATATAATATACATATACAGAGTGAGTCATTGAAGTCGAAACAGATGGGTTTTCGGGTAGTTAAAACTGATTTTTTTAAACCCTCAAACACCCCAAATTCATTTTTTTAGGACATCTTTCGTGATAAAACCTGCCCTTGAATCGTTTCATTCCTTCGCGTGGCGACCACGAGAAAGTGAAAGGTTCTCCTCTTCTGAATACCAAACAATGCAAAAATTTAAATTCTATCGACTCGTTTTCAATATATTCAAAATTCAAGTTGAAAAGGCGTTTTTTTTATTTATTCAAATAGTACTTATAACTGTTATTAGAAGTAATTTTATTAGTCAATTAAATGGTGCAAATCGTCTACCATCAGTTTCCATATAATACAATACTTGTATTGTTCGAGACGGGTGCTTAGGACATTTTACTCCTAAAAAATCGAGCAGAGATAAATCTGGAGATCTGCTTGACCATTCCATAGCAACTCTTCGTCCAATACATTGTCCAGGAAATATCGTGTCCAAAAACTCCCTAACAGTTCGTGTATAATGTGGAGGAGCTGCGTCTTGTTGGGACAATTGGTTCTCCAGGTAATGGACGAGTAATGGATGGACAAGATCTTCCAGTAATTCCAAACACATTTCATCCGTTAGATTACCATAGAGAAAACTGGGTCCAACCAGATAATCTCCAAAATTACTGAACCGGACATTCCGTTTTTGAGGAGTTTGACTGTGGAGTGTGGACAATTTTTGAATTAGCATCAGATCAAAAACGATAGATATACACACGTTAGAAAAACAGATGTTGGGTCTGTAGCAACTTGTTCTAAAACTGCAACCTTAACAGCTGCATTCCTTACCAAAACATCGATATCCATTGAATAAATTTGCCACATTCATTATTTTGTAAGAGTGATTATTTCAACTCCTTTATTGAGAGCTAAAGTTCTAAACAGAGTTCCGAACTAGCTGACAAAATTATCTAAATTTATTTCTAAGTCAGTAAAGAAAACGCACCTCAATTACAGCTTCTAAACGCTGAGGCACACTCCGAATGAGGTTGGAAATCACGTCTTAGTCCAATTGTTTCAATCCCTTCTGAATAGCACGTTGAAATTCGTCAATTGTTTCTGGATGCATCTTCAATTAATCCCAGAAGTGTTCTATCGAATTTAAGTCTGAATTTCGTGGTGGCCAATCCAATTGAGTGACTTAAATTTTGTCTAGTACTCCGTGACGATCGAAAATAATACCCAGAAAATAATTAAATTGAACATTAATCAACGTTTATACATGCACGTATGTTAATATAAAAACAATCGGTCAACATTTCGAATATATTTCCATCACCCTCAGGACGTTGCTCATAATTGTTCGTGATACCCAAGTGATGGGTTTTAAATTTGAATGTTTTTCAGTTTTACTTTTTAATTATTGAGCAGTAAAAAACACTCGGTTATTATATTTTTTTATAACTTCTTAGTAAAAAGTTGGACGTCTATATCATAGTTTCCCTGTCTAAAAGAAAATTGAAGACATGCTTACAACGGTACGTCTGTAAATGGATTCAATGAAACCGCATTTTCCACTCTCCAAGGATAAGCTAGCTAAGAGCACGAAACGAAAAGCTTTATCCAAAGTCAATACGTAAATGATTTTAAATTCAAATCAACTCTTGTTTCTATAATCGATCATCTGAGTCTAATTTTATTCCGCATTAGCGCTTATCTGGTATTTTCTCGGTGACATCGTAGCTGGTTGGTAGTTGAAATGAATTTCTCCACCCTCCCCTGGCCCTATTATCCCTAATTTTTATTGCCATTTTTATCATTACGGAGATTGCGACGGTGGCGCCGAGGAGTTAATCGGATCACAACTCGGGCCTTTAAGAACGTGATCAAGAGATGCGGCAAGGATTTGCTGTGTACGCCTGTCTTCATCTTAGTCTCACATATCTGCGAACCACGAACTCGAGCACCGGTGCCTGATGATGACTCCTTTCTTGGGCCTACTGTACCAGCTTCACTAGCTCGGGCGATTATTGAAGGATCTGAACAAGTGCAAATATAATCACTAACCGAATAATTTCTTTAGTAGGTAGTGGTTTTATTTTTAAAATTATTATTCACGAAGAGTCTGGATGGAGTTGAAAATGTTAAGACTTGGAAGTGACGAATTTTATTATAATAAATATTGGGGGAAATTATTGGCTTGAACACAGTAAAAAGCTTATTTTAAGAAATTTAAAAAAATCTAAATAATAGGCTAAAATATTAAATTGCTCCACACCAAATTATCAGTCATCCAGTTATTTGAATTTTCCCCTTCTCAGTTCTTTTCTGTAATCTCTTCGCCTGAGATTCTTTCATTTGCATTATGGGACGAGCTTAGTATACTGTCTTGAACAATAACTCAAAAGTAGAAATCTCTGGTGTAAAACAATACTAACTTTCTCTAAGAATTATTTAGAAAATGGGCACATAACAAGTAAATAATGAATATTTTCAAGAACACTTTTAAAAAAAATATATAAATATATAAAATATTGTTGTTTTTATAATATGAAACTTGTGTCGTCATTGGTTTTACAATTTTTTTTCAATATTGAAAAAATCTGTTACTCAAAAGCGTTTCTTGTGTTTCAAAATTAATGCAATAATTGCTCAGATACTAGAAAATAAAAAATCTAAATCTTAAATAGACAATCTCTGGGATCATTTTTTACGGTTCCTGTATTAGAGAAAAGTCAATATAAATATTTGTGGAAGAAACATTATATTCCAAATGAATGCATTATACAGTGTGTAGTAAAGTGTGGAATAAATTCATTATTTCTGAATACGAACATATTTTGGAAAAATAGGTCGATTTTTATTTTGAATTGTGTATCTTCTGTTTCGATTTTTTTAGTTATGACGTCATTGCTTCTTCGGTTATGACGTCATCTACTTTTTTAAAATTTAACACCCTGTATATTTTTTAATAAAACAAGAATTATTTAACTCCAAAAAATAATATTTTCAAATGTCGGTAGCTCCAAACTTACGAACTTTAGACCCTAAGTAGTATGCTTAGGTCTTTGAAATCGGCATTCCATAGAGATTCTAAAAATGAAAAAATGTACAGGGTGTTCTATTAAAAAAAAAAGATGACTTCATAACCGAAGCAGACTCGGAGGATTTTTTCATATTTTCGATTTTCGTATTCCATACACTGCAATACATTTCACATTTTTTTAATGAACCAGTTGTTTCACTGAGTTTTCTATTATTTTTATATTTACGTGTAGGTACATTGATTCGCTATATGTTGAACATGTATAAGTATCTATTTTTAGTCAATAAATTATTATTATTCTTATTGTGCGAATTGAAGAGAGCGTGGCGCAAACAATTTACCATTTTAATAAAAGAATATGTGCAAATATCGGAGAGTTTTAACGGTGATCTCCTGAGCTACAAGGATAAGAGATGGAAATTGAATAAGCCAACTTAGAATGGACGTGACAGTATATTTTTTATCTTTAATTTAGCAGCGAGCTGATAAGTAGCTGCTCCCCGACGGAGCTGGAGAATATGTATTTCGCTAAAGGCGCTCAGGCCAAGCTCAGATTACGCTCTATATCAGTATTTATTATTCATAACTGAGGCGGAAATGTGAATTACTACTATAACGCATGATAAAGGAGTTTTAAATGGTGCCCGTTGAGATCATCCCTCTTTTACAGCATTCCGAGTATAATTGTTTCTTTAACTTGCTAAGATTTTTTGCTCTGATTTGTTTCTATAGCAACATAATAAAATTGCTGGGGCATATTCACAAAGGTACCAGTTATAAAAGACTTAGCTTGCCAATCTAGTTACAGTGCCGTGGCATTTTATTATTATTTTTTTAAATCGGCATTAAAGTGATCGAAATAGTCATTAAAGTAATCCATTATTGTATGATTTTTGTAGTTGGCCGAGATGACAGATAAACGTAAACACTAATTTTTTATTGCTTGTGATAGTAATTGTGTAAATAAATACAGTTTTTTAAATTCAGAATTGTATTATAACTATTATAATTGCTAAAAATAATGGTTTTCTTATAAAAAATTAATCAGACTTGACATTTAAAAATAATTATGACATTTCCATATGTCACTTAAAATTTTAAATAATTATGACATTTCTTAATGTCACTGAAAATTATTTAAAAAATAGAGTTAATTAGTCTTAATTTCATAGTTTTTGGATTTAAAAAAAAATGTAATATGCACCTCGGCATTAAAGTTCCTTTTTATCACTCATGTGGTTTATTTATTACTAAACTCCACATTCATGATAAAAAGATTAACTTTAATGCCTTGATATATAAATAACTATTATTTATTTTGTGTATTTAAAGTACTCTGAGGAAAGCAAACGAGGTTTTTATAATCAAAATCACTTGAAATAAATACCCAATATTCCCAACCTAAGAAGCCACATAGCATGCCTATTGGTAAACTTTAAGAGAAACTGAGACAAATGTCCGAGACACGAATTGTGTCTAGTACATCCTCATCAATCAACAAAGTCGCTGAATTACTGCAATTTGCCCGAGATGTTTTCAGCTGTAATTAAAATGAGGATGGTGATTGGTGATGGAGGTGGCCAAAATGCACTTCTTGGGCCATATTCAAAGCGCCACCTTATATACTTATTTTTACCAATATCTTAGTTATCTTATTATTTTTTGGATAATTGTATATCAAGTTATAACTACAAAATGATCCCGTAAGTTGTACGACATTGGAGTTTTCTCTTATAACCTGAAAAGAGGAGTCTTTCTCTTTCTTAATTATTACATTCATCTGCACGATATACGTTAGTACTTCATAAAATACAGCTCTAAGAAATCATTTGTGCATAAAATCTTGTTTTATAGAAAATACGAACAAGGTTTCGCTGTATATAAATCTTTGTTTTATTTCTATGTTTTAACGTTATTGTTATGATGAAGGTTCTTAAAGATTGTCTTACGTTTCAAATAGAGATAATGAAGCCAATCCGATTTGCCCAATTAAAAATACTTAAAGTAGTCTGATACCTGTACGTTTTGTCAGGAGTATCATCCGAGAGTAGACGGCTTTGGTAAGGAGATAAAACGAACTAAGTAGTTCATCTTTAAGCAACTGAGGAAAGGAAAAGAACGTAACGCTAAATTTCTTTAAAAAATATAATATTTCAGATTGTGACTGTTTAAACATCTTTAGTATTTTTTACAGCATTATTTAGATTTTGCACAAGCATAATAATAACAATAATTTCCAATTTGATATATTTATATTGATCTACTTCTGAACATACAAATATAAAATCTGTTTGAACGTAAAAATAACTGAAGCCAGTTTAGAACATTATTGTCGAATCCGTTAAAACAACTACTTTTCATAACTACACGTTATAAAACATTGAATTAAATAACATAATTCATATTATATGGATATGCACATCGCGGTGATCTGGAGATATACAGGATCCGGCATAAATAGTCAACTCTGTTTCTTTAAATCTATAGACATTATATTGTCTCATTTTAGTTTTTTTAAAGACAATTGAATATTTTCAAAATTTGCTTTATGCAATGAAAATTATGCGGTCACATACAAAATGATGTGTTTGTCTGTCACAGCAACAAAACTATAAAAAAACAATTTCAAGGGTACCAGGATATGTAAAAAAATTAGCCAAAGATCTTTGATATGAAGCATTTTTCTATTAAACAAATAACTGATATGAAGCATTTTTCTATTAAACAAATAACTGAAAAGATACAGGCAGTACAAAAAAAAATTTTGAAGTTTGGTACATCTAAGCAATGTTTCTAACAATTTATGATTTAAAAAATAACCTTATGTTTTTATTTATCATGTAGAGGAATCCTTTGAGTTAGGAGGAAATTCTGTTAAAAATTGTAACCATTTTTAAACGCAACGGTTTTGAAACTATTGTTTGAAACATTAATAAAAAGACAAAGGCTGTGGAAGGGGGTCTTAATAACCCACTATACAGTATGTCCGCGGATGGGGTTTACAAGAGGAGAAATTGTTAAAATATTCAACTTTTCGAGGAAAAATCATTCTCTATAAAAGTTTTTGCTTCTCTAAAAAATACGATTCACGTGAGAAACTTTTGTTTTTTATACAGGGTGCTCAAAAATGACAAAAATTTAAAAAACGCTTATGAATAAATTGGTCTTATCTTTAATTTTTTAACAAAATTCTAATGCCAATTTATTCTTAAGCGATTTTCAGATTGTTGTAATTTTTGAGCACCCTGTATAAAGAACATACAGTTTCTCAACGTGAATCGTATTTTTATAGGAAAGCAAATACTTTTATAGAGAATGACTTTTCGTCGAAAAGTTGAATATTTTAGCCATTTCCCCTCTTGTAAACCCTATCCGCGGACATACTGTATATGGCATTCTATTATATTGTACAATTGCTTAATCATTTTAACTTTGTACTATATTGCTTCCAACAAGATAGTAAAGCTTAACGACTGAACTAAAAGTTTCAGGTTTCAGGGCTGGCGCTGTAGGGATCGGGATACGGTAGGACAGTACGCGGACAACGCTATCTGAAGACTGACGTAGATTATCATTGGCTGCCGGTAGCTTCCTGAAGACTTGGAAACTTGCTCGATGACGAGTGCTTTGTAAACACCCTACATTGTCAACTATCTGATCTAATGAATTGAGACATCTGAAAGACACCCAAGCTGTTCTATTTCAAACTCTCTTCCGATAGCGGCTTGTGGCACACATTTAACCATGTCTCATATTCTCGCCACTTTCAGAGTAGATCTGATCGCATTGCGAAATATAACACACTACATTCTCTATGCTTTTGAACGTTATATTTTTCGGTATATTTTTTGACCACGTACCGGATGGTTCAGTATACATGCCATATCACATTTCCATAATATATTGAATTTTTTTCCAAATTTGATATAATTATATTAGAAGTAATTTCGTTTTATATAACTTCAGAGGCTAATATTATGGTTGGTTGGGTAAGTTTGGGTGTTTCGGAAACACTAAGAATCGACAGGGATTTCGGGGTTTCTACTTTTAAAGAGAAAAGATTAAGGACCGAATGAGATGCAGTCGCTTTGCGCCTTCGGATTAGTTTTTTTTTTTATTTGAATCAAGTTCTGGCTATGGAGTTGGATTCAGTTTAAATCTCAGGAGAGTTCATGATGGTGAGGTAAAAAGAAAAAAGAAGGATAGGGAAGCGGTGCCGCGTGGTTTTTTGGCTGTCCGTCCCTGAGAATTAAGTGATTCGGTTTTGCGTTGGATCCAGTTTAGAGATTTCTGGAGAGACATAGACTCTGCCAGTGTAGAAAAAATTGCAAGTAGTCTTTGGCATTTTTATCTGGAACGGACTATATCTGTTTCGTCGTCATTGAATTTTCAACAAATCTTGCTTTTTTAAAAAATTCACAGCTTGGACGCGTGTGAATATTAAGGGATGAAATGTTCAGGGATCCGAGAGGAAAGTTGAAGCTTGCTCTCCTAAAAGCCCGGTTCAAAAATTCGTCTAGTTAAAAAAGTTACGGCCGTCCAAAAAGTGCTGTTTTCCTGCAAAATCGACCATTTTAAAAAATTCGTACTGATGATGGAGGGGAAAAAAAGTTCTTCATTTCTCCTTCTTCTTGATCTCCGTCAAGGTCCCAATCTACGATATCCAAGTAGAAAGACTCCGGATCATTTCTAAAGCGTTCTTGTCGAAAATCGTCAGTTTTCAAAAAATCGTAACTTTCTTGTAAGACAAAATCGAGAATAACGATTATTCCCGGGATTTTCTAAATTTCATCTAGTTTCTGAAAAGAACTATTCCGACTATCCATCTCGAACGGTTATTAAGCTCGAACCGGAGGCGTGTTTGGGAAAATCGACAAAATTGAAGAACATGCTGAATCTTCAAACGCTCAGTCTGAATTAAAAACCACAGTCAGGAGGCTTCAACTTATGTCCCGAGGATTCAACTTATGTCCGTATTGAGAATTGCGGTGCCCGTTCCGACTTTCGGACCAGCAGGAAATGTGTGGTGGTGCCGTTTTATTCGTTTAAAATTGTGTCAGATATTTAACAACTAAAATCTAGCGAGATCGTATGAAAAAGAAGTAGATTACGTTCTATTTGTGAATAAAAATGCGTTATCAGAACTGAATCTTCTATTCTCGTCAGTGCCGCTGTCTGTGCCTTTGGGATAATACTTGTAAATCAGTAATACGTTTTTTTTCATATAAATTATTTATACCGTGCCTGTAAAGTATGAAATAAATTAATTATATTAATAAAAAAAAAAGTCTTATTCCCACAAAATTTAATTTTGTGGGAATAAGATTAAGAATTTTTGTTTTCATTAATATGAATAACTCCCCACATTGGATTAATACCCCTTCATTATAAATTAATTAATTCAGCATATTACGAAAAAATTCCTAAACAGGTGCATTTCTATTTTTAAATGCGCATTTTCTGCTTTATTTATGGACATTTTCTTAAATGGGACATCCTGTATATTTTTTTATTTTTCCACGAGTTTTAGGAACTTATCAAAAAACTATTTTCTGCTATTATGTATATTTACTTACCTTTTTACTCATCAAAGTTGGCTTAAATTTTCTTCACAGGGCTGAGAGTATACTTTGAATGACAAATGATTTACTTTCGCATGAGAAAAATGAGTTATTACCCAGGGTCTCAGACTTGATTTGAGAATTTGGGTTTTTTCTTAGGAAAAATTAACCCCAATGTAGTCGGATGTTGCATGTGTGTCCGTTGTATCTATAGGTGTAACCCTCTTCCTCACAAAGTGTGTCCAGAGACAAAGGAATTTGTATTATCTGTAGTGGTGGGTAATTTAATAATAGGGTAGGTCTGCATGGTAAAAATGAAACATAAATATGGGAAATAATTTTATTTCTTTATTTACATACATACATAATTTATAAATATATAACATAGGATGTAACAAAAAAGTTAGGAGTATACTATACATTTCATTCACAAATACATTGCAACAGGCTACGACACAACAGTTATTAAGTATATAGAATAATACATTTTTAGTATATTGCATATACTGAATTCAGAAACTTAATATACTTAAACAAGTTTACAAGTATTATAATTTTTAACAATCTTTGGTACAATTAGACACTGAAAATTTTTAAAAGGGACTAATTCTTCACTCAATAGCGAAAGATATATACATTTTGTATACTACGGTGGAATGTGGGTTGCCTACCATATAATTCAGTTATTTTATAATAATAACACAATCTCGTAATATCTTATTATCACTTTGATATTACATTAATAAATAGCTTAGAAAATGCCAGGCGCTAATTCAAAGTACTGCAAAAATTGAGTACCTATGTTATTATATCCATTACGAAATTTCCTAGCAAAGTATAAATACCTTGTACAACTTTTTAAGTTACTTGAATGAAATGAGGCCCAAACTAAAGGAATTTAGGGAGACAAATATTGTTGGTTTGTTATTAAAAAAAACCTACAACACCCATTTTTAAGGATATGCTGTTAAAAATAATAATTGTGTAGTTCTAAACTGCAGCTTCACTAATCCGGATCCACCAGCACCGTTTGAAAAAATATGAATCAACGCCCGAGTCTGAGGCCTCAGAGCGCGTCAGCAAATATTAATAAATAAATGTGTAAAAGGAAGAGTTGTATTGGCACAAGATAATAATATTAATTATTTATTGTCTTAACACTAGTCAATTAAATTTACAGTGTTATTCATCCCCCTTCAACACGCTATATTTCAAGTTAATTTAGTTTAATTAACAAATTTAATCACGTTCACTATGGTGATATTGACCAGTTTGATTATCAAATAAAGACATTTTCAGTCTTTTGCATTTTGCGCGTCGATTTTTAAACCAAAACTGAACATTTTTCGGTTCTAATCTTGGAAATTTTTGACGATACGCCATGCAGTTTAATTCCTCGGTATATTTTAATATTAAGTTATGTGAGGGATGAGTATTTAGTGAAAACCACTGTTCAAGACGGGGTACTTCAGTAACAGGATCTATGAACGTACGATTTCTTTTTCGACGCTCATCTGCCGTTAGACTAGATATTCCCAAAGCGCTAGAACTAGGAGGAGATGTTGTCGCATGTGAGAGACCTGGAATATAATGACTCATGTACATAATACTATGGCTGAACATTGAGTTAGGGACAAGTGGAAATCCTGCCGCTAATCTGTCCAGCCCCTCTGGATTTCGTGGAATGAGCTGATTATCCATGTCAGGCGAGTTACAGAAACGTTGCACAAAAGATCGATTCACAGGGGATGTTATACCACTTCCTTCAAAATGACTTTTGTTATCATTCTCTGTGTCAACATCATCTTCCATATCTGATAAAGGTATTTTGTTGTTATTGATATGATCCCCAGGATTGTAGTTATTGGGGTCATCCTTCGGCTCCTCCTTACAATTATTAATCTGAAATAAGCAATTGCTTAGTTAATATTTAACAAGAGTATTGGATATGTTATACCTACTTGAATATCTGGTGGAGGCGGCGGGGTGGATGATCTTGGACTCCCATCCCTTGAATCTTTTCTAGTTGTCAATGATAGTGGCCCTGTAGGACTAGATGGTTGTCCCTCAGTTACTTCTTCATCCTCCATATCCGATCCTGCATTGGAGAATTCATCCGAGGTATGAGAATGATGAGGTCCACGTCTGGATAAATTATTCTTTAAACGATGATCTACCAGCCGATCAGAGCTTAAATAATTATCGGCCAATAAAAACCCTGCTCCATTAGTTGGACTATGGTTACTGTAACCATTCACAGAGAGATGACACTGCAAGTTTGGGGTAGTTACATTTCTAATTTCTGCGCGCTTCTGGGCAGCTCTTGCATTTTTAAACCAATAAACTACATTATTTATATCCAATGGTTTCCGACCTCTTCTTGATTCGAGACTGTTTAATTCCTTGACATACTGTTGTATTTGCTGTCGACTTGGGTGTTGATTTTCTGTGAACCACCGTTGGAGCTTTGGTAATTCTAGTTCTGGATCGAAACTGGTCCTCATTCGGGTCTTTTGTGTGGGAAACTGACTATGAACTGTCTGCATAGCTGGATGTGATTCTGTTATCGTACGCTCTAGTGGTGCTGGTGCTTGAGGAGGAACTGTATACTGATTGGAATACGATGGAACAAATTGTGATCTTCCAACAGGGGACTGAGGGCTGAATTGTGTCGTCCACCATTGATCAAATTTTCGGCGATTTTCTTCAGATATTTCCGGTAGAGGGCCCGACGAAGAAGTGTTATTTCGACATAGATGAGACAAAAGAATCTGAAAAAAATAATATAGGTTATAGCATAAAAGCATTTTTATGGAAACTTGTCCAAAATAACCACAATGTTTACGATGTGATGAGAAAATATGTACTAATATGTAAGAATATTTAGCCAGCATCTAAAATAAAATCATATAATTTTTATTTCAAAAAATATATATACGTTCTAATCGTCTATAAAATTGCCAAGAAATTTATAAATAGCGTAATACTTATCTTCATTAATTATTTAGAATTAAAATATTTCATTTTTCCATTTTCCTTACTTATATGATGACATTATTTTATTTGGGGCTTATTTTCTTTTTTCTTACTCTATTTAGAATTAGCACAACGGGATTTTACCAAAATTTATGCAATAAATAAATGACTATAAGAGCTGAGCCAGAAGAGTGAGATGTATATTATGAGAGTTAAAAAAATACGATTATGTTGGGATCATTCCAACGCGTTGAAACAAAAACAAAAAGGAATTAAAATAAAAAACTAAAGCCATAATGGAAATATTCAGTTAGTTTTATCAATTAATAAAAAAATATGTTCGCTTGTCAAAAAAGCGCTTATACTGTCTACTTTCCTGCTATCTGTTCCTTTTCAGGATCTTGTAAAAAGAAAATTAAATGTTGCTATTAAATGGTGTTTATGGTGTTTTGAAATTTACATAGCTTAAAGCTCTTAACAGTGGACAGTGAATATTTATAGAACAGAAAAAAGTTTAATTACCACCTAAATTCGAATATTGGGATTAGTGATCGTTAAGAGAGTTTTGTATAGAATATAAAGTTGATAAGAAGAGGAAAATAATATAAAGCGATATCAGCAAGTGTTTGTATGTAGGTTTTTAGGGTGAGATTAGAGTACTTAAAAGCAGACGTTGGAAGCCATGTTTCCCGGATTTATCTTAGGTTCAGCTACTATTCAAATGAAAGGCGCAAGTGTTATGATTTATAAGCCCATCGTTAGCCGCTCGCTCTCTGTTAGCTGTTGAACTTATTTTGAATCAGCTCTAGAGCTTTGTGGACAGGATAAGGGAGAATAAATGTAGTGAATGAACATCATATAACTATATAATCCGGTTCTAATAAATAGCAAATCAGCAAAAGCAATACCTACTTCTAAAAAGTTTTTTTTAAGGCTCCATCATTTCATGATTTTTAATGAAATGTCCAAGATAAGGAGGGCCAGTATGAAGATCTTGTTAATAGTAAGAGAAACAAATTTGGTTTAATGATGGCTAAAAATTCTTCATATGATTTTTTGTTTTTGAGTTATTTAAAAAAAAACTAGGTTTTCGGATTTTTTTATTATACTTATATTTTTGTAGCGTTAAAGTAAAGTTCGTGAAATATTTAGAAGTTCTAGTATACAAATTTTATTTAAAAATTAACATAAAAACATAAAACATAATACACACCACAGAAATTAGACAACCCCCAATTCCAAAGCCAAAAAATATTGGCATTTGGAGACGATTATAATTTACGAACGAATCTTTTCAATGATGATCCAATATTATTTTAGCCTATCAAATCCCCAGATTTGTCATCCATTCACATGCCGAGTTAAAGAATTCCACCCTAGAGGGCACGCATTAAATCTTAGGGTGCACTAATCTGATACAGATATGAGTATTACTATTTGTGTGCCTTAATATTATTTGCTAAGTTACAGACAAAACTGTAAGAAATGCGGTAAAGCTTAAATTTAAATTTCTTTTAAAATTGATCACCAGATAACTGAATTAAGAAACGCATAAAATTTATCTGGAAATTATAATATGCCCTTTTGACACATTTAAATATAAAACGTGAGCGTATCACCTGAGCTACAGTATTACACTCGGTTCACTTCGCTAAGTGTTGTATTTTATATTTATCAATTGAAGAAGACTTCTCTTCTTAGATATCGCTGTTGGGATGGGGTGGGATTCAGATCTACTTCGTGCTGTATGATGTAAAAGGCTTTTGATCTCATTAATACCATGAAATAATGCTACATAATCTTATTAAAAGCAAGGTTACAGCTATTCTCTGCACCCTTAATACATTCATTCCCGTTTAATTCTTAAGACGGGCATCTCATAACCAACTCCTTTGCCAAGCGAGACTCGCGTATAATACACCTTATTACAATATGCACATTATTGTAGAAAACGCTAGACTTCAATTTACCATAGGTGCGCGAGTATATGCAATTATGCACGTTTAGGGATGCTTAGGAGATTTACTATTTTTGTGAAATACGGGGCGCAGAGGGGAGTTACACGCTTTAGAAGGGATGAATGAATACAATTTGACGATGTGTCTCCAAAATAAAATTATTTTTTATTTATTATCTTTATTTTTTGTTCTACGCGCCGGGCAGAAAGATGTATAGAAAATAAAGGTCAACTTCTACACCCTATACCTATCTAAGTTATGGTGCATTTTTCGAATTATGTTTATAGAAGAAACCAAATTTAATTATTCTTGAAGAATATAGAGACAGGCAAAAATAAAATCAAGTTTCCAAAAGTCACAAGAGAAAAATGGCCACGATTACAGGAAGTTTCAAACAGGACTTCTGATTATCGCGGTAGCAGTTTATGGTTACATAAAAAAAATAATGTTTCATCACGAATATATTTTTTGTAAAGTTAGAAATAGAAGTGTTGGGGCCCAGTTCCAGTGGACCGATTTTGCTCATTAACGAACTCAATCTTTTCCTTGGCCTCTAGAACATGTGTATCAAATTTGAAAGCTTTATCTAAAATACTGTTTTTGTTCGAAATTTTTTGTATCGTCATAATTCGTCGAGATTCATCCAGAAATGCAATAAAAATTTTCAGAAATTTTTTCCTTTTGATGAGGAAGCAAAATGTTCTTACTAATTTGGTGACCCCTGTACAGGGTGTGTCAACGATAAAGTCCAACACTTTCTTTATTATCGATAATAAAAACAAAATTTTTATATAGAAGTTGTAGGAGACCAAACGGAACACCCTATATATTTTAAAAAATTTGAATTCTCCATGAAATTTTTGATATTTCTATATGAGGATAAAACTTATAATAGTTCTCTAGATATTTAAGAAAATTTAGAAAAAATGAAATTTTCAGCATTTTTTAATTACTGTTAATTTGTCACTGCGTTAAGATAAACAAGAACCCTTTCATCCAATTAAATGGAATTAAAATAATCATTTTCCTGCTGAGAGGAGCTTTTCATATCCTATAAGTAAAAATTGTTTCATTTTATTAGGAATGCTGGTTTAAAAATAATCTGAATAATTAATTAATTTCACTTTTTATTTAATATCGAGGCTAATGTGATTGATTAAAAGGTATAAAACCGTTCCAAATAATGTAAAAAATCTAAATTTCTGCCAATATCTCCTAAACCCTTTAGGATAGGTATAGGACATCTTTAACAAAAGTTGTAGGGAATAAATAGGCCTATAAGATTTCGTAAAAAAACGCAAGCTGTTCCATTTAAAATAAGCGAGATAATGAGCTTCGAAGTTTTCTGAAAATGTCAACATGTTCGGAACACCCTGAAACAAATAAATCAATTCTTGTCTAAACTAGTGGTTAAAATTAACTTTTTTTTTTAACCCGAAATGAGAGGGATTTTTGTTTAGTTTAACAATAACAATAATTAAAAAAATTCTAAAAAAAAAAATTTTAGACTACGATATCCTTACCTTATATAGTAATATAGAGAATTTCATAAAGAATTCAAATTTTCAAAAATATATAGGGTGTTCCATTTAAAAAAATTGTCTATAGCGCCGCGCTTTTACGAATCAACCCGTATATTTCCAACTAATTTTAAAATGTAGCCATTTTGGTCTCCTACAATTTCTTACAAAACTTATGTTTGTATTATCGACAATAAAAGAAATATTGGAC
This sequence comes from Rhagium mordax, assembly GCA_963680705.1. Classification (NCBI taxonomy): domain Eukaryota; kingdom Metazoa; phylum Arthropoda; class Insecta; order Coleoptera; family Cerambycidae; genus Rhagium; species Rhagium mordax. The sequence continues at coordinate 17,158,354 of OY796664.1, forward strand.
TTTTTCGCACCGTTGACTCACTCTGTACGACGGATTTTTGGCCATATTGGTGTTTTTATATTCATTCGCATTAAGCAGAAAGGAATAGAAATATTTTTATATTTTCGTTGCCATCTGAAATAAAAATGGAAGTTGTTCCTAATTGACTCACATAAAATAAAAAAAATAAAAAATGAGCTACAGGAGTAGCCTACTTTACGGGCGGTATAATGAAAAAAACGAGTTCAGATGCAATTTCTCAGTAATTAAGACACTCTAAACGTTTCCTAGAGTATAGCATCTAGACGAATTGCTGCATTTAAGTTCGCTTCTTTGGTTTTAAATTTAATGCAACATAATTTATGTCGATTTCTAGCAAAAAAACATTTTTATCTATAGTGTGTTATCAACTTGTTTTTGTTTATTGAGTTAAAACAATTGTAAAGGTAACCTCAATATAATATTAATTCTCAATTAATTCTATTAATTAAAAATGTCCATATCTGTTCTACCAGTATATGCATTATATAATTACTACCACTAAAACTTTATATCAGAAATAAATTTTAATGAAGCTATATTTTCACTGTAATGGGTAATATAGACCATTAACTCGATGACATTCACACATTTTAAAACCCCATTCTATCTATCTACAAAGTCTTTGAGTTATTATTTAAGATACAACATACCTCATCCAGTGGACATCCAGAAGAAAGAAGTAGTCCATGCGACTGCAGAAGAAGAAATCTTAAGAGTTTGTCTTTAATATCAGTCAGTGTCCCTGGCCGCCCTCTGAAAACTTGTATTCTCAGGGTAGCAACCGTAGAGAGTTCGCCCAAAATATCCCCCACAGTTATTAGTGGGTCATCTGATATTTGGTCGAAGTTTAATGCTTTCCAATTTTTTATCAAAATTGAACCTTTCGCCGCAGCTGCGCTTTCAGCCGAATAGCCCAAACGAAAAAGCGCAGCTTGCACCAGGTTATGGAAAGGAGTACCCACGGGAATTATAACGTATGTGTCAATTTCAATCATCGGCCGACGCCTCCAGACTCCATGCTGAAGCGTGCGGTTTTCATCCAGGTTGCATATTGCTTCAACAATACAGTGAACGGGCAGCGATTTTGCTGAAAAAAAAAAAGAAATGATTGTCTATTAAATTAATAACAATTATAGGTTAGGTGTCCTTTCTCAAAAGGCTGTGTCCTTAAATCAATAATTTTTATATATTTTTAGCAGGGGCGAATTGGATTTAATTCAAAAGCGAGCAAAAGTTTCTTAAAATAACACCAGCGTTTTAGAAAGCAATCGATAATAAACATACGAATTTTATGGATAAGTAAAATATTATATCATATTTATAGAGCAGTCATATTTCGTAGCTCAGCATATTCGTAAAATATATGTGTCTGTATATGTGTCAGTAAACTCTCGATAATCCTATAATAAATGAGATTCGAATGGTGACGCTCAAATCTAGGGCATCCGTCTATATGTAAAAACTACCAAATTTTCAATATAATAGCAAATATTGCTACTAAACAAGTGTGTAAATTGGATTAGCTCGTAAAGTGATTAAATAAAATAACATAGGCGATAAAAAACCATGTTAATATATTCTGATATTAGTATGCCACGGATATTGGGTATATGTCCGTTGTTGTTAAATGTGTAACCCCCTCGCACACAAGGTTCCTCTAGATCCTTCCGGGATAAAGGGGTTGTAATTATATATTGTTATTATTATTATAGTAGATTCCTAAGTGTGGTGGTTCAGCAATCGTCCAAAAGATGGCGTCAGTGGTACGAAAACAAAAGACTAATTATGGAATCTTCCAGAGGAACACCTGGATTATTCTAGAAGGCACATCTGTAGGTATATAAAGGCCAGGATGGTCCACTACAGGCAGTAAAATATTGAAAAACGAACTGAACACAAGACAAAAGGAACAGTGACTAGTACAGTGACAAGTAGTGAATAATAGTGGATAAAAGTAGTACTTAATTAAGGTTGTACTTTAAGTGGATAATTATTGTAAATAATTAGTGAGTGGTTTATAGTGTTAATCTTGTTGCAACTATTGAATGTACGCTTGGGGTGTCTACTAAGGGGTGTAAACACGTAACAATATTTTTGCTGTGTTACATATTGTAGACGCAGGATAGAATTTGAGTAATTTCATGTTCCATAGGCATAGAGACTTTTTGTTTTTGTTTTTATGATGGATTGTTGGTTTTAAATATTTGTGTCAAGTTTTCCGTTTTCCGCTAATTTGACGAAAAGATTTTTACTTGCTTGCTTGCTCTTCTTGAAAGGGAAAGAATAAGGTGATGATTTTCTAATGTTCTAGTTCTTATTATTTTTGGAATAGAACTTTCAACAATTCATCTACTCATGGACATATTCGTTGCTCGTTTAAGATGGTAGAATTTCCTAAGGCAAATATTCCATATGAAACATTTGCACATCATTAACGTGTCGTCGTTCACCGCTTGCAACATAAACATTGCTTTCGCAAGGGAAAATCAACTGATAGGTCAACTGTTTCGACTGAGGAGGTTATTAACAATATTCAGCTGAGAATAGATGTATGCTCGACGAATCCTGCATCAAAGTTGTTTGCTTAAACAGATAGTTTATATCTAATATTTTGTTTTACTAAATTAATTCCTTTTTAGAATGTGAGAATATTTCTGTAAAATAATGTTAAGGGTTTTTATTGATTTAAACAAATTGGAGCTTCAAAAAGAGGCAACTACTATTCAAGACAATTCTTGGATTACTGAGTATTTGCTGAATAGAACTTATTATGTCAACAATCAAAACTATCGACCTGGGCTTAAGTAACTAGCCAGGGTCAGAGGTCCCCCAGATTTAGCGCCCCTCGATTTTTTGTTCCGGCATGTAAAGAACAATGTTTACTGCTGCAATTCTCATTTTTTGTTATTTTGTTATTTTGTTGTTGTTGTTGTTATTTTGTTATTAGTAATTTTAAAAACTTGTACTAGCTACTAGTAACTAGGTAACTAAACTAAATACCAACCAGTGTAAATATGGTTGCCTAATTCTACGATTTGCAATCATTTATGAAGGTTTTGTGCATATATTTCACAGATCTAATATATATTAGAGATATATTGTAAAACAGATAAATTTAATAAGACTTACGATAATATCGCGCCTCCAATCTTCATCCTCGCGCGCTCAGAGAACATTAATTCATACACTGGCATATCTCGGTTAGCAAATGATCCGTCAGAGTAGAGTTAAAAAGTGGCTTGTGATGGAGAGATAAATACTTTAAGCAGAAGAAGGCAGTTTAGGTAGAGCGAAGGGCAGATGATCGCAATTCACGATACTTTTAGGGCGGAATCTCTTCAGCCATACCGAATTTAATGGGAATGTGTAAAGCGGAAAAGTAACCAGTGATAAGAAAGACAGACAGATCAATTGATAGCAGTGAACAGATGACAGTTAATGTACCGCTATAGTAAGAACTTGTTCATTTCCTTTTCACCTAAAAGATGGAGGAGTTTCTGCGGTTTTCTTATGCCAATTTAAAACACTTCAGATTTAGATGTGGTGCTAAACTCTCGTAACAAGTCTCATGAACGTTTTAGAATATATATGTATGTATATAATTGAGGGAGGTTGTAATTTGATTAAATCAAATAATAATTTCAATATAATGGCTTCATTTACAAAGTAAGTCACCTACGATATAATTAATACCTACGTTTTCTTACATATTATAAATAAATATTTTTTTTACATGACCAATTTTTTTTATACATGCTTTATATTTAGTATATGAAACAGAGCTTTAATAATAGGGATTCGTGCGTGATGTGGTATAACCATGACGAGTATTTGAGAGGAAACGACTAGCAATAAAAATCGTACCTCTAGGAAGAAGCGACATAGAAACTGCTTTTCCTGTAATTTTTTAAAATTTTTTCCAACACACCTGAAAATAAAATTTACGCATTTATTCTTTGATCCCTTTGGGAAAAAAATCGTATCGTGGCGTTTTTTATTTTTTTTTTCTCAACCATTTTACAAAAATTTTTAACGGCGCGGGCGTGCAGTTTTAGGTTTTACACCGAGCAGTTCTGCGATTTTTTTCGGCTTCTCTGGAAATAATTTTCACGACTCATTTAAAGATTCGAGGCTAACGTAAAATTAATGTGTATTCCTGTATGACTACCCGTTTTTAAGGTACCACGTGTATTTTTCAATATCTGCAAACTACCCCTAATAAGTGCTTAACGTAAAAAAGTAACATTAAATATTTTCCAAATTTTCAATAAAGTCAAATGTCAAATCAAACTATTAGGATGTGTTGACCCAGTGTCGTCTTCGGTGGAGATCGCGTATCTAGCTGGGTCAGATTGGCGACAACGAAAAGGCAAGTGGAAGTGGCAGCAAGGCGAGAGTCCTCGGCACCGACATCAAATAATAAACCCACACGAAGAGGAATTAGACCCACTGGTCTGCCCTGTCTATGCTAATCTCGTTAGGTTAAGAAGGTTTCTGCATATTAGAGAGCTTTAGCAAGAGCAACCTAGACCTAGCCCCGCGTCTTAAGGATTAGTTCAGTCGACTTGAGCTTACTTGAATTGCTGCCAAACAAAGGAAAGTATATGACGTCATGCGAATGAGGTAAATCTTGGTTATATACTAAATTAACACAGCTAATCACCGCTAGAATATCATCAGGTGATTGATTGACAACTATAAATTCCATAAGTGTATAATTTTCAATAAAATATTAATATTGGTGCATCCATAAAGTCACCTTCCCCCAGGGTGAGGATGAAATCCTGACGAAAGTAGCATTTTTTATGTGAAAAGTAGCAGCGTCGCACCGTCTGTAAAGTAGAAATTTTTAAATTGTCGATTCAGATTCAGATAACTAATGACGAAGTTACGAGGGTAAGAGAAAATGTATTCTGTTTCTAACATCTGTGAGATTACGATTCTGCCTTGCAATACATATGCCAAAATACTGTTAGTCCATATTCGCACTTCTCCAACTAAGAAATTGCTAGAAGATGATGAATTGTTTTTTTTTATATATCATCTACCTCTGCCTGACCCTCGTATACGGAGATACTAAGGGAAGCGGTGGTGTATTATAGATGCACTGTATGCAAATTATAAACGTATGTTTAAAGGATAATATTGACAGATTTTGTAAAGGACTTATATTTTGCTATTACGCGTAGAAGGTCTCTTTATATCGGTAAATATTAAGGCATTTGAAAATAAATGAGTTGGGAAGTTGCCATTATTTATCATACCTACCCTCAATTCGGAGTTTCTGTGCTCCGTCTCTATTAATATATTCTTAAAGAGTGCAGTCTTAATAGCTAAGTCGGTGAGTTATTTTCCATTTATTAAGGCCACGCTTCGGGCCCTACGATGCAGATGCGGTGGGCAAAAGCAGCGCTCACGACTCCGTTCTAAATCTCAGGGATCCGGCTGCCGGATCCAGCCGGTCCTAATCCCATCGGCTTACCGCGCTGTGTATAGTCCACTAGTCGCTAATCCCACTAGCTCTAATCCAGGCGGGCTGACCAGCGTCTTAACTGGGGCTCATATTGCCTTCCGGTCCTTTGTTCTAGCCGGGCTGATCAATAATGCAACCTTATAAATAATAAGACCAACTATAATAACTATGCCTCGAGAAGAGAAACTAACTAAGCCAACTAAGTCAAACTTCGAATAATTGTTTTCCCTATTTCATTTGAATACACCCAATTTAATAATTAGCGGGTTCGCCTAAGCATTATAAATTCTGCGTACCTACAATATATAACTCAGGTCCAGAGTTACGTATATTTCTGTGTTACAACAGAAATTACAGGTTCAAATCAAAATGTTCCTTAAAGAAACTGCTTCTTAGTCACCGAAGTAATTTACTTCAGAATGGAATCGAACCATCGATCTTGGCAACCAAGCAAGCACGTATCAACACATTTAGCCATTCTTGCACTGCTGATTTGTTTGGTGGTGTTTGGGAATCCTGGAATGGAACTCTGAGAAGTTTACAAAGGTCGTTTAACATTTACATTTTTTAAGTCAGCATCAGCAAGTTCTTAAAAGAAAGTAATTACAGTGTTAAAGCTCCCAAAACGCTTCTGAAATGATTTCCATCCCAATCAATAAAATATCGGTGTTTTGGTAGAAAATTTCTGAGTTTTCTTTTAACCATCTTGTTGCAGCCTTCACTTTACTTCAGAAAGACACTTGTCCGGACATAGTGATGCATGGTTCATTATTATTATATTTGTTGGAAAACACACTGCGTTTTGGAGGGATTGAGGACTACAAGATTATTTGACTCTTATTCCACAAACAAGCCAAATAATAATGAATTAAGTCGATCTGTCGGCATCTTGATATGAAGGAGTCCATTCTCTGGTCCCAGAATGGAAGTTTTGGGTGAAGAGTAACGAAACTGCACAGGGTTAAACGTTGCAGAAGCCAAGTCGTTAATATGGAAGAGGAACAAAGTTGGTATTCTGATCCTTGTGGAAAAAAATCTTAGAAAGGGAAGATACATTATTTACATGAAAGATCGAAAAACCAGCCGAACACTGGAATTAACTCTTAAGGCACTAATTTTAGGGCTACGTCTGGGAACAGGTCTTGTCGATCTCTTCAGAATAGGCCTAATTACGCAGTGTCGGAATATATTAAAGAGTCAACGGGTGCTATTTCCAGTGAAAGCTTTCCTCAAGGATCTGGTGTTGAGTTCAATCGCAATGACATGAATGGCATCTCTTGATGATGTTGCTGTTCTTTTTATCTCTTGATTGTCATGTCATTTAAGTCAGGGAAAAGTAAAACCGCAGGTATTTTTTTATGTACCCATTGGGAACTTATTTCAGACTCCATTATTAAACAAGGGCTTCTTCTTCTTCTTTTTCTCCTCCTCCTCCTCCTCCTCCTCTTCCTCTTCCTCCTCCTCCTCCTTCTCCTTATTCGTTGTTTGCTTATTTGAATAGAAAGAGGGAAGTTTTCAGTTTTCTTGAATCTATTTTACTCAGATAAGTTATGTGCGCTGTTATCGCACGTACAAAAAGTACATGTGACATCTGAAGTACTTAAAACATTATTATTATTATTATTGTACAAAATCATCAGACTCCCCATCGTGGTTCTATCTACTGGACATATTAATATATATTCCAATATTAATGTTTTACAATGAAATGTATGATAAAATAAATATAAAAGTAATTAAGCTGCCTTCTTTTAAAAAGCTATGATGCTTTTAAAACATTAAAATTCACTACTAATAGTTCTCTGTCGATACGAAAGTTAGGTAAGTCAACGTCACCGCAATCAGGATTACGTCAACAAGTATTCTGTGCACAGCGAGCCATAGAATCTATTGTTTAGATGAGCGCGTTTTTACGTGATATTCGGTAAAGTACCTCGGATTTCGTTCGACCACTCATTTGGGATTATAAAAAATCTTTCTTGTAGTAATTCTGGTACAAAGAGCAAAACACTCATTTCAGATCCTTCATCCTCCTTACAGTTTGCTTTAATCTGCATCGGTGTATTCTCTTTGTACAAGTTAACGCGTTTTTATTCCAAGGGTTGCAGGGTTAAACAGAGTGGGGGTGAGGCATAATACATAACGTCTCGTACATGTACACGGTATGCTACGTCCGTCTATAAGTCTGTAAGGCTCGCTAAACGAGGCCAAAGCGTATTACACAACAGCTTATTTCTATCCATTTTCTTATTAGCTTAAGTCTTGTTAGTCTAAAGTTTTAATTCTCAAAACTCGTAAAGAGTCGACAGTTGGGCCTTATAGTTAAGTTTAGTGAGTGCTAAGGGTCTTCGAACCCGCAATACTGTTTACAATAAGTCCTGTGCTCTGTTCTGCTTCGCACTAATACGATTTCATGCTGGATTTGCGATAAGGATTTAAAGGAGCAACTTGGATTTTGCAACATCTTCGAGGCATATAGTCGCTACCCATTACCTTGCTAAGAATGACGTCTAAAGATTATGCATATCAGGATTAATGTTTTTTATTGGTCAACTCGCACGCAACCTTGGAATTACCAGCTTTATTTAATCCTCTGTCTTAATACCTAGTCCTATTGTGAAATAAACAAATTCAATATTGACATCGCGATGGTTTAGGGACATACAAAAATAATTGTATCTTTATATAAAAAGTGATAATACCATACACTAAATTAAAATAAAAATTTAAAAGACTTTTAAATCATTGTCCGTTTTTTTTTTAAATAAAAGTTTACAAATTTTAGTAACAGGTGTGACTCCATCCTAATCCTTATATCCATACTTTAAGATTAAAGTACCTATGACTTCCTTTGAAATAGCAGTTTGGAGTATATCCTATATTTGCTATATCGGATTAAGGTCCGGCGACTGAGACGCCAAAAGTAAAACCGAAATTTGACTTCCAGCCACTCTGTTACTGTATTAGCCACGTGAGGATGTGCATGGTGTGCATAGGAATAATATTTATGTCAACAGTAATTGCCCAAGGGATCCGCATAGGATCTATATAACGAACTGATGTCAAAAAGTTCTCCTCCAAAATGATAGCCTTTCTTTCACCAATTTCAATTCTAGCCCGCACCGTCACAATTCTGCCTCTGTAACTATGCATTGTATATTTTCTAAGACTCGTGGTCCAGGTTGCTTCTACGCTCTTATTCTTCTTGAATTAGGTTATAGCTCTTCTGCTCTTGGCGATTTAATATATTTGGAATAGCAGGCTGCGCCGAAAAATCTAAATTTGGAATTTGTTCTGTTCTGGAGTCGTTCTCGATAGGCCTAAAACCTTTCATCAAGACAGTAGAAAGTAAAGACCAAATGATATATTAAAATTGAAATTTGATATACTGCCTAGTTATACCAAATACATTTTTCTGTAGAACGCCGCACAAAAGACATTCATCTATGAATATTTATCGCATTTTAGGATTTTACGGCATTAAAAATATCCCTAAACCACTACGGTATGTGTATCTGATTTAATTGTTAAATTCTCAAATCTTGTGAAATTATCAACCAAGCCCGATTAAATATTAAACTGTGACCCATAAGGTACTATTAATTAACAACGTAATCCTGCAAGCCTTGTTCTTTTTCTATCTTACTTCTACTTTTAACTACTGTATTCCGCTATATACAGCGTGTGTAAAAAGTATTGAAACATAACCATAACTTTTAAAATATTGATTGTATAAAAAAACCCTTGGACAGGTCGATTTTTATTTTCAATTACGCAACTTTTGGTGCGATTTATAATTTCTACTTCTACACACCCCCTCCCCCAGCCACCACAACTTTTTTTTTCAAATGGCAACCTACCCTTTGTGATACCTCAAAAGAAAGGTATTTTAATAGACTATTCAACGCTGTAAAGAAATCCGAAATCCGTCGATGCAATTGGCTTCCCAAACGCATGAAATACATTTTTTTTAAGAAAAAGGAAAGATTAGTAAAACTTTATTACTGAAAAAAATTAACAAATTATCTAATAAGATGTTCAAACTGAGCTCCGTTAACAGCTAGGCACTGTACAAGTCGCTGTTCAAAATTTTGTAAACAGTTTTCGAATGCCGTTTGGGGTATTCCACCAATCTCCGCCCGTATTCTGTCCTTTAGATCCTCCAAATTATTTGGTCTATTGTTATAGATTTCGGATTTCTTTACAGCGTTGAATAGTCTATTAAAATACCTTTCTTTTGGGATATCACAAAGGGTAGGTTGCCATTTGAAAAAAAAAGTTGGGGTGGCTGGGGGAGGGGATGTGTAGGACTAGAAATTATAAATCACATCAAAAGTTACGTAATTGCAAATAAAAATCGACCTATCCAAGGGTTTTTTTATACAATCAATATTTTAAAAGTTATGGTCATGTTTCAATACATTTTACACACGCTGTATATATATATTTTTTTTGAACACAATCAAAATATTGTGACGCGTCCATTTTCAAGCACCAAAAATATGAAATAGTTGCATTGGAGCCAAATATGTGATAATTTGTAAACGTTAAAATAATATTTTTTAAAAATGTATTTTTTGTGTTTTCAGTGTACAAGTAAAACAATATTTCATGAAAAAATTCAGTCCTTAAACCTACCTATAAGCTTCGATTCGACTTCGGTATTCGGCAGATTCGGCCTATTTTAGAGATATTCTGCTTCGGCGACACTTCGGCCGAAGCAGACAAGAAAATTCTTGTTAGAACTTGCAAATTTGCGCGTGCGGTTAGAATGTTTATCTCAGTTGGTGTTCTAAGCTCCACCAAGTAAGAGTTCAGACTCAATATACCCATTCAAAATGGACAAAAAAACAAGTGGAGTTTGGAAATATTATGTTTTATGTGATAATTCAAAATTTGTTAAATGCAGAAATTGTGAATGCGAGATATCACGGGGTGGTCTTGGAAAATGTGCCACCACAACACCCATGATAAATCATTTGAAGCGAAAGCATAAGGATGAATATGAAAAATATCAAGGCGAAACTAGAAGAAAAAGAAACAGAGTAGTAGTAGTCAGCCAACAATACTCGAAGTTATAGAAAAATCTACAAAATGGGACATTGACGATCGACTTGCAAAGTCAATTCATTATTCTATTGGTGAAATGATAGCTCTGGATAACTTGCCATATTCTACCGTTACAAATCAGGGATTTAAGCGCTTAATGAGCAAAGTCAGCCCCAGTATAACATGCCAAGAAAAAAATATTTCACCGAAAAGATATTCTTCTCTTATTCCTGATATTTATGACCGATTGGTAATAGTGGTGAAAAAAAAAATTGCTGGTGTTAAGCATATTTCTTTAACTTCAGTTTTGTGGACTTGTCAACACACAAATGATAGTTTTATTAGTTTTACAGGACATTGGTTTGATACATACTTTAAGCATAATCATGTTGTGTTGAACTGCAAACATTTTCCTGGAAGCCATACCGGTGAGTTGATCAAAATAGTTATTTATGCAACAAGTGAGTAAGGTGAGATTTTTCACGGATGGGATTTTTGTCGCATGAGCCGTACGCAAATGCGCCAATCCCAAGAAAAGTATGTATAAAGTACAATTTACTTTACGCACTAGTGCGTAAAGGTGAAAGTTACATAAAAATCATATTTAATAACAAATTTAAAAGCTCCTTACTTAAATTTTCTAATAATAATATGAAACGAACTTCAAAATGTCCAACTTAATACGTCAAAATTTAACGACAATATTGCTATGGCCTACTTAATTTTAAATGAGTGACGCTAATCAGTTTTGAAAGTATAAATGAAACTTCAAACTTATAAAAAATTCAAAGATTATTGTTAAAGAAAACTGAGAATTAGGTATGTTTTATAATAATATACCGTGATTTTAAATAAATATGGACCACATAAAATTAAATAACCACATTTAACGTTTTTAAAATAAGATTTGATTATAATAGGTGCTTATAGGTGCTCTAATATGATTTTTTTTTCTATTTTACTTTACGCACTAGTGCGTAACGAAAAAACACTTTACGCACTATCAAGCGTGCGGAAAGTTAGTACTTTAAGATCGGTAGTAGAAAAGTATGTTTTTTGGTATGTTATTTATGTGGGATGTAGACATATCGCAGAATCATTTAATGGTTAGAGCCAATGGTTCTAATATTGTTAAAGGCTGCAATGAGCAGGAATAATAAGTGTACCGTGTTTCATTCATACCCTACAATTAGCTATAACAGAAACAATCGACAGTCAAAGGTCCATATCGGATTTTAATAAGTGTGTAAAAAAATTGTAGGGCATTTTAACCATTCCTCGGTTGCTTATTCTAAATTGAAAGATATACAATCAGAATTAAATATTGTGCCTAAAAAGTTAGTCAGGTGGAATTCTACGTTCTATATGGTCAAACGTATACAGGAACAAAAAAGGGCTTTGAATATTTATGCAGCCGCTAATTCGGAAATGTTAACTGTAACTTGGAAACCAATGGATGTTGATGGGATCATTACTGAATTTATTAATACCTTTGGAGGAAATAACTAGAAGGATGAGTTCGAATGGAAGTTATTCCAACCATTATGACCCTGGAAAAGTATTTAACTAAAGATTTAGGAAATTTCTTTTTTGAAGTTGGTACAATGAAAAATATTCTCTATGAGAATATTTCAAAAAGATTCGACATTGTATTTGAAAATAAATATATAATCCCCACAATATTTGATCCCAGATTTAAATTAGCCTTTTTTAAAAAAGAAACCATACGTCAAGCAAGTTTTAATAAACGAGTATTCTTGTTCTGGACCTCGGCAATCAAGTGACACGGAAGAAGATGACGATTTACCGTTAGCCAAATTATTAAATGTCTCAAATCCTGGCGGAGAAACTCAAGAAACAAAAAACAAAAATAGTAAATTGTGGCAATGCTTTGATGAAACTGCTTCATGTTCTAATGTCTCTCCAGTACCAAGGACAAGAAACGATCCTAAAAGCGCTATTAAGGAAGAACTGAATGTTTATTTAAATTTATCATTAATTAATAAAACTGATGATCCGGTGGATTGGTGGAAGGAAAAGAAAAATGTTTTTCCCATTTTAAGTGACATTGCTTTAAAATTTCTTTATGTTCCAGCTTCAAGTGTTTATAGCGAAAGGTCTTTTTCGGAGGAAGGAAATATTTATGAAGACAGTAGAACTAGACTACTTTCTAAAAATGCAGAAAAGCTACTTTTCCTACACCATAATCTGCCCCTTCTTGATTTTCAATATTAAAAGAAATAATGTAGGTGTAGGTACTTTAATTAAATTTAGTTTCATTTTTCTGGCTGTTTTTAATTTATGTTAAAAACGGCAGTTTTAATGTTTTTAAATAAATATTTTATTTGTCAAATTTTTTGTTTATAGTGATATGCTAATTTAACGTATTTTTAGCAATGCTAAATAAAATTACATTTGCTAAAATAAGAGTAAACAACCTTTTTTATTATCATTTAGTTTTGTATTGTTTTAACAATATGTTCATTCTACTTGTACTAAATAAGTTTATTTCTTCATATTAAACTTTATTTTTATACATATACCGGGTGGCCACGAGTCAATGTACGCCCCCAATTTTTTGGTTGTTTTTGAATTTAAAAATTTCGTTTTTGGTATACGTGAATAAGACAAAAGTGGGCTATTTTTAGACTAACAGGAACGAAAATATCACTTCCGGTTGAACCGGAAGTGACATCAACTTTTTTTTCTTAAATGGAATGACTATGTTTTTTGTGGTGTTTTATAAAACATGAAATTCTAATTGCAGCAGTTTTTTCGAATTTCAAAAATTCCAAAAAATAAGTGAAATACGAACGTTTTTGTATTTTGTACAAAATGGCCGCGTCAGATGAATGCGATGTAAGAAAATTACTAAGTAGGCTATGGAAATTATTAGCAAGGTAGTAAGCTTGTCTGTAAACAATAAAATAGTTATTTAAATTACTTGATAGATACGACTATTTTTAGGTTTTTCTCAAAAAACGGAATTTAATTTTCATTTTCATTTCCGTAGGGGTCCTATGGAAAATTTTTAAATGGGACCGTACTATTTTTTGTTATTATTCGGACATAATGATTTATAAGCTTTAATTTTTTCGCCAATAATAATTTCTTAACGAGATCCTTTGTAATAATAAAAGTGTATTTAAAAGGTACCTAAGCACAAATTAAACAAGAAATAATTTTAATGAACCTTTTAAAAACACTTTTATTATTACAAAGGATCTCGTTAAGAAATGATTATTGGCGAAAAAATTAAAGCTTATGAATCATTATGTCCGAATAATAAAAAAATATAGTACGGTCCCATTTAAAAATTTTCCATAGGACCCCTACGGAAATGAAAGTAAAAATTAAATTCCTTTTTTTGAGAAAAACCTAAAAATAATCGTATCTATCAGTAATTTAAATAACTATTTTATTGTTTACAGACAAGCTTACTACCTTGCTAATAATTTCCATAGCCTACTTAGTAATTTTCTTACATCGTATTCATCTGACGCGGCCATTTTGTACAAAATAAAAAATCGTTCGTAACTCACTTGTTTTTTGGAATTTTTGAAATTCGAAAAAACTGTTGCAGTTAGAATTTCATGTTTTATAAAACACCACAAAAAAAACATGGTCATTCCATTTAAGAAAAAAAAGTTGATGTCACTTCCGGTTGGATATTTTCGTTCCTGTTAGTCTAAGAATAGCCCACTTTTGTCTTATTCAAGTATACCAAAAACGAAATTTTTAAATTCAAAAACAACCAAAAAATTGGGGGCGTACATTGACTCGTGGCCACCCGGTATATAACAAATATAAAATAATAAGTAGTTCCTATGTTTGTTAGTTCATTTTTTATTTTAATATCTGTAGGTATTGTTTATTATTTTGCTTCTGTTTGTAATACCTATACATTTTCCAAATCAACGATTTTGTTCAAATAAAAATTTCATTTTTATTTTTTTTTAAATATTCCTTCATTGATATATGATTCGGCCGAAGCTTCGTTATTCGGCAAAATTTTACGACAAATATTCCGAATATTCGGCCGAAGCACAAAAACTCGGCCCCTACCTATAAGGTAAGGGTTAGAATATCCATCTTTTCAGTACGATAATTCCTGCCCGACTGCATCTGAAGTGCAGTTGCAATTATAATTCGATTCCTACTCCTATTGAAATGCCTTAAATATGACCCCAGTTATCGGTAAATACACCATTTTATTCGAAGCATGCTTTGCAGAGCTGAATATAATAGTGTCAAATGCCAGTTTTGAAACAAAAAAAAATTTAAGTATGTTAGCTGCGTTACATAAGTATTGAACTATTATTTCATGTGTCATACCCAAATCAAGGTACATGTTTCGAAATTATTGTTACTTTTCAGCATAGCGTAGCGTAAGGATTATAATTTAAATTAATAGAAATACGTGGCAATAAAAAAAGACATTTTGCAAGTACGGATCCCGTTTTGGTTGCGGCTCCTAAGAAATAAAAGGTTCCGCTCCGGCTTTCGCTCAATTATGGTTTCGCTCCGAGGCCCTCATTAATATCTACCGATAATAATATATTTGTGTTATTTAATTTTGTATTTATGTTTATTAATATTCCTTAAAGCTTGATTTTGACTTGTCTTCGGTTGGTTTCTGCTTGTAAAGAAAATGAATATCTGAAATATTTTATATGAGAATTAAATTTTCTTTTAAAAGCCTTAAACGGAAAGAAACAAATGAAAGTCTTAATATAAGAGGATTTTTGGTAACAAGCCATATAAATTAATAATCACGTTAGGACTAGAAAGGAATGTAAAGAAAGTTGGAGACTTAATTATTTCTTTGATCGTTTTATTCGATACTTGTAGCTATATAACTTGACAAGACCACGAAGAAGCCCTACTTTAAAATATCGTTAATGAATATATCAGTTAGAGGGCGGATGTGTACTATCACAGTGTCAGTAATCCGGTCGGAAAACACCCCCGCTCTCCTGGACTTTTATGTGCTTCCGTCGCTGATCCCTTTCAATCCAGTCCGAGTTCGAGGTTTGAAATATTCGCTAACAGCGTGTGCCGACGATCGCGAACCGTACATATAATGCTTTAATCCGCCTGTTCGTGCTTATCTTGCCGAATCATTCATCTGCCTTCTTCAGGGACGTTTCGACCCATTTCGCACACTGAACCTATCCCATAGTTGGGACTCTTTCTCATACAACTCAACGTCTGTTCCTGCAAGAGACGTTATGAAACTTTTGATTTCTAAATGTATATACAGAGTGTCCGAAATTTCTGTTATCTTGCGGGCGCATTCAAATTTAAAAAATCTCATTTTTCTGGAAAATGGTACAACTTTTCGACAGTTTCTCATAACTATGCAGAGTGATTCGTATTTAAACCAACATAGAGCAGGTGCGCACAGGGCAACTCAAAATATGATGATTTAACGCAACTTACCTATACTGGGTAGCCACGAAAACCGGCCTTTGTTTATGATCCAACTGTTTTGAAATTTGGAACATGATAAGACTTATTTCTCAATTTGGTGACATGCTTAGTCAAAATGGCCGACTTCCGGTTTCGATGGAAATAACATCAAATTTGACTTTTTAAATGGAATACCCTGTACATTTTATTATTTTTTGAATTTATAGACTGATCGCTTTGCGAAATTTTCGTATTTTTCAAAAATAATTTTAAAACATTTAATTTAATTTTTCAACCCTTCAAGACTGGGGTAACATTTAACTATCTCCACACAAATAATAAATTTTAGTAGTAAGTTAATATCAAGTGTATTGTGGGTCGATTTTTAAAGTGTTGATTTTTGATAAAAAGCTGATCTTAAAATAAGTCATTTTATTTTAAGCCGAACTTTTTTATTTATGTTAGTTTTTAACAAGCTTTATGACTTTCACAAAAAGCATGATTAACTGATACGAAAGCTCTGAAGGGCCACATGATATTTTTTTAAAAAGGTGAAATTTCAAGAGAAATGTTGAAATTTCACCTTTTTCAAAACTTGAAACTTCAACTTTTTTCTTGAAATTTCAAGAAAAAATGTTGAAATTTCACCTTTTTAAAAACTTGAAATATTAATTTTTTTTCTTGAAATTTCAGGAAAAAATGTTGAAATATCAACTTTTCTGATATTGGTTTATTGTGATATCTACTCCGAGTCTACTATGCTGGATGAGGCGCTTGTTCAGTCGGAGGTGAGTGAAGAGCAGTCATAGACCAACTTTAATTTCATCATCGTGTCCCACGTGTCCGTTCATGTGTTATTATGACAAATTACAATTATACCAAAGAACTAGAAGAGTAGAAAAGAAGTCCATAGAGGTAAATTTTAATAATATAAAAAAATAATAAAATAGTAAAATAAATTTTACTATTTACGTCAAATGCGAGTCTTATATCCTCTAATGTCTTAAAAAGACATGGAAACTCTTTACAGAGCTTACTTGCAAAAATCTGCATTTAACCATTGATAACTGTTAAAAATCAATACTACGAATATAGAAAGCAAAAAATTTAATATTGCAATAGGCCCCACCAGATGGATTAATCCGAAAGGACTCCTCTGTTATAGGCAGCGCAGATCATCATCCCATGGACCGGTTTCTGGCTTATTAGCCTTCATCAGCATGGTACAGGTAGATGCGCGCTGTGAAACAACAGGTAGTCCAGCTCTTGATAATCTCGATCGACATGAAGTCGGTGAGATGCAAATGAGGACCGTGTGGCCCTCTGGTGAAGCTTATTGCAATGTGGACTGAGCCCAGACCAGGTGAATAATAGAAAAGAAATGAAATCTAAAGAATTCATAAGTTCGTAGAGCTAATGAAGGCTAATAAGCCAGAAACCGGTCCATGGGATTGGTGATATGCGCTGCCTATAACAGAGGAGTCCTTTCGGATTAATCCATCTGGTGGGGCTTATTGCAATATTAAATTATTTGCTTTCTACATTCGTAGTATTGATTTTTATCAGTTAAATGTAGATTTTTGCAAATAAGCTCTGTAAAGAGTTTCCATGTCTTTTTAAGACATTAGCATTAGAGGATATAAGACTCGCATTAAATAGTAAAATTTATTTTACTATTTTATTATTTTTTTATATTATTAAATGGAAGAGTTCGTGGGTTTAAGGGACATTTCAGAAGAATGTATTGAGAAATTACAAAGCGAGAAGGTAAGTAGGGTGTTACTAATTTTATATTTAATTATTCCCGAATTTAAAAGAGGATAAAATATTCTTTTATCGTTAAAGGTTTATATGTAGTACATTATGTTAATAGAGAGTGGTACAGGGTTATTGGCTATAAATGGAACCCCCTCTTAACTTCGTTATTTTTTGAGATAAGAAAAAAATTTTAAACAAAAGTTTTAGGACATTCTATGAATTTTCTTGCTACCATATTCAATAGTTTCATTTTTGAAATCGGGAAAACGAGGACTTTCATAATATTCGAAAATATACAGGGTGTTCCGTTTAAAAAAACATAAATTTGGTTTGTCCACCTTTTATGAGGCACCCTGTATACTATTGCATATGGTAGCAACAAAATTCATAGAATGCCCTAAAACTTTTGCTTAAATTTTTTTTATCTAAAAAAATAACGACGTTAAGAGGGGGTTCCATTTATATCCAATAACCCTGTACCACTCTATTAACATAATGTACAGGGTGTCCCACGTTAAAGTAACCACCCTCTTTTCTCCCGAATTTTTAAGATATTTTTAAATTTCAAAATGCTAGCCTCTGTATTTTTTTCCGTAGTTTTTGAATATGCTTACCAGAGTTTTCTAAAGCCAACGGTATACAGGGTGAATAAAAATATGTACTTTTTTCTTATGGAACAACCTGTATATTTTTACATATATCGATAGAGCGTTCTTTTCTGATTACAAAAATATATGATACTTATATATTTAGATAAAAAATGGCGGAGCTATTCAACATCGAAAAAGAAATACGGCTAGTTATAATTTTAAATTTAATTTAAATTAACAAAAATATTACTCATTTAATATATTAAAAAACAAACAAAACTAGACAGACGAAGCAATTTTGGATTATAGATGAGTAATTATTTTATTAATTGCCTAATTAATTAATGATTATTAGTGGACTTAATTACTGCAAGAGACTCAACGTCGAAAAAGAAATACGGCTAGTGATGATTTTAAATTTAATTTAAATTAACAAAAATATTACACATTTAACAAACATATTAAAAAAACAAACAAAAAGTATAAAACAAATTCTCCATGGCACCCTATTTTTTTCGTCACTCATAACAATTTAATTTAATCATGTTAAACGATTTCATGATTTGTATCGGTAAATTAATTTTTTTGTGAGTAAATGTTATTTTTTAAATTGTGAGACATTAATAGGATATGTTTGTTTTTTAATATGTTTGTTAAATGTGTAATATTTTTGTTAATTTAAATTAAATTTAAAATTATCACTAGCCGTATTTCTTTGTCGATGTTGAATAGCTCCGCCATTTTTTATCTAAATATATAATAAAATTATCATATATTTTTGTAATCAGAAAAGAACGCTCTATCGATATATGTAAAAATATACAGGGTGTTCCATAAGAAAAAAGTAAATTTTTTTATTCACCCTGTATACCGTTGGCTTTAGAAAACTCTGGTTAGCATATTCAAAAACTACGAAAAAAAATACAGAGGCTAGCATTTTGAAATTTAAAAATATCTTAAAAACTCGGGAGAAAAGGGGTTGGTTACTTTAACGTGGGACAACCCTGTACTAGGTACATGTAGGTAAACCTTTAACGATAAAAAAATATTTCGAGAATAATTAAATATAAAATTAGTAACACCCTACATTCTCGTTTTGTAATTTCTCAATACATTCTTCTGAAATGTCCCTTATAAACGCAGGAACTCTTCCATTTCTTTGGTATAACAATAATTGTAATTTGCCATAATAACACATGAACGGACACGTGGGACACGATGATGAAATTAAAGTTGGTCTGTGACTGCTCTTCACTCAACAATAACCTCCGGCTGAACAAGCGCCTCATCCAGCAAAGAGTGTAGACTCGGAGTAGATATCACAATAAACCGACATTTTTTCCTGAAATTTCAAGAAAAAAAGTTGAAATTTCAAGTTTTTAAAAAGGTGAAATTTCAACATTTTTTCTTGAAATTTCAAGACAAAAGTTGAAATTTCAAGTTTTGAAAAAGGTGAAATTTCAACATTTTTCTTGAAATTTCAAGAAAAAATGTTGAAATTTCACCTTTTTCAAAAAATATCATGTGGCCCTTCAGAGCTTTCGTAAACTGAAGCAAGGTGTAAATAGTATTAATTAGGAAACTCAATAAGTAGCCTATGAATATATTTTTCAAATTTGAGAATTATTTAAAGTATTAAATTCACTAAATCATTTTTAATTTAATTAATTAATTTTTCCACGTTTTAGAAAATATCTAATAGGTACTTTTTAACATTTCTAAACAAATTTGAAATGATTCATAGGCTATTATTGATTACTTTCTAATTAAAAGTATTCACACCTTGCTTCAGTTAATCCAGTTTTTCGTAAAAACCACAAAGTTTATAAAAAATTAACTAGAATAGAAAAAGTAAAATGAAATGCCACATAGAACAAAATTAGCCAGGCAGCCAGCGGACAAAAAAAGTTTTATATAATTTTAGTGGTGAGCCACCCCAATCAACCCTTTGCAGTGCTCCCCTTAACATTACACAGTTGATTAAGACCCCTAATGAGTATACATCGTGTACCAAATTTGGTCCTTTTACGTTAAAGTGTTGTAAAGATATATATTTTTTAAATTTGAGCCCCACTTTGGGGGTTTACATCTTATCGGCGGTGCAATTTGGATTTGGATCTTATAAATTAAGAATTATTTGAGGCAATTCGGTCATTTATTTTGAAATATTCAAAAGTTAAGCTACAGTGCCTTAATTCTAACATCGCGCAAGTTCTTGGTCCTCTTTCAATCTTGATAATCTTCCAAATAGGTTTTCTTTGATGAAAAAGTGATAAACTTTAATTGACAGAATGTATTAGATTTGTTGGTAGGTGTTTTAATGTTCCATCAAATTTACCGCGTATGAAATAAAATTTACAACATAAAAAATCAATTATTTAATTACAATTTCGTCTTTTTGATTGCATAATGCTGGTTATTTCACGTTATATCAAATAGAACAATAAAAATAATAATGTCTTTTATGATTTTACTTAATAATATATTTATGGCGGGAATAATTGCATCATACAAGATTTCCATAGTAAACATTTTCATTTTTATTAATATTGTAATCGCGATAATAAGAATCTTCATCATTTGAACAAGAATCGAAACTCATAATTTACAAGAGATTTGATTTAGGATTTGTTCGCGAATTTTTTTCGTGCGAGGTGCATTTTTCTAATTTTGGTTGAATCTGCACTGTTTTTCTATTCTGTGTTTAAATCATGGAAGCAAAACATTTGTGATCATTGCAGCTTGGATTAAGCTACAGTTTATCCACGATCCGCCAAATCCGAACCTAGCCACGTGCACGCCGTCTCTATCCATTGACTCCATCACCCTCACTAGCAGGATGGCAGAGCCATTCATGAGAATTCGACAATCGCAGGGATTAATTACACGTCTAGGAAGAATACACACAATACACAGTGTACGTATTCCACCAATTAAATTAACTCATCAACTGTAATCACCAGACGATGATTTGGCTGTAATGGGTAATTTGTATCCAGATCATCGATTTCCATTTAAATGATTGAATCTCAGATTATTCTTTTGTAACTCATAAATGCGATATGATTGATCATAAACTAGTATCACAAACGCAATACGTAAAGTAAAATCATTAATTAGAATAAGCTTGCAGTGAAAGAAGTATCTTTAGTTATTGATGCGCGTTTCTTCACCTCATCTGCAGATTATGACTATTGGTGTTGTTTTAAAAACATGTTACACTATACGCAAAAATCTGATAATATTAAATATATAAGGATTATCCTGCAGTATTGGATTTCTAACATCCAAAAGTGATATTATGTCAATATCCATAATAATATATGCAGGTGGCAATGTCCGAATGCCACACATTTTTATATCTTATATACCTCCTCGTCTTCGTTAAATGCGTGTACAGTCTGAGGCGTCGCTGTTCTCTTGATAATGCTGTGCCTCTAAATTCGATGCTAGTAAAAAAACGATGGAAATCACCTTGGCGACATTTAAGCTCAGGGTTCAAGCTGAGCCTGGATCAGACGGACCGCTAATCTGCCGATATGTTGAGGTCGCACGACGGAGTTGCCCGCCATGAATACAACTATAAACCTGTTCAACTCGCTTACTTAATCCCAATAATATAATGATTAATTCAGCTAGGGATTAAGTTTAGCTATTGGTGCGTGTTATCGCCGTTTTCCAGAAGTACACTTTAGGTCTACATATTGTATTTCTGGTTGACATAAAAACCAATAATAATCTCTTTAGAAGGCTTTGTTGTTTTAATGTTCCCATTGTTAGTATTAGATAGAATTTTAATTCAATTTCATGGTTACATATTCTCCTCCTTTCAGTATGCATTTCTCTTTAATAAATTGAATAATTAGTTCTCCGTGAAGACTTTGCGGGATGGTTTACAACAGGAGAGTACCGAAATGGGTAATGTATGTCTTTGCATCGCAAACACTCAGTCGGAGAAGAAAGGTAACAACACTTCCATTAACGATAATTAAAACTTTCCCCGGTTGCAAATTATATCGTTTCATCTCTGGCAACATCAAAAATTTTGAGTGCAACCTTCACCTGAACAATTTAGTTAGTAAATCAATTGATAGTTAGTTTATATTTCGTGCAAATTGATGGAAAAAATGTGGATGTGGTTTACATAACACCGAATCCGATTTTTATTGAAAGGTATTTAACTGAATATGGTGGAAAACACTATACACAGGGTGTTTATGGCAATATTGCACTTATTGAAAGACCTGATGAACTGATGAATTTGTTTTATTATTGCTTATCATCTTCAAATTCATGGTTGTTTTAGTTAACTTTAATACTGGATCATAGCAGATCATAGATCATAGACCTGTCAATTTTGAGCTAGTAATGAAGATGAAGAAGCAAGGAGGTCAAAATGAATTCTATGTAGGCCCAATTTTTCGACGAATATGATTTTGATAATTTGTTTTGATAACTTCAGTTCGTGCTGTATAAATAATTAAAAAATTACATACGAGTACCTACAGATCAGCATATGTACATAACTTCGCCTAAGCACAATTACTACTATTATAATTATTGTTCATAAATTATTAACGAAATCACTATATTAACAAGGCTTTGACGTACAACACACAAAAAACATTAAGAACTGCTAATGTATCAAGCCATAAGGTTAGTTTTAAATTAAATTATTTCTATTATAACAATAATTATTACACAGATGCAATTAACAGAACGAAATATAAATACAGTTTTACAACACGCAAATGCAAAACTGATTATACTGGTTAATTCATCAATTTTAATTTAGTATTAATGTGCACATCGTAATTCTGAAATGGGTGTCGAAGTCTAAATACTACACATGTTTGCTGACAGGGGCAGGTGGGGTAAAAGTAGACGATTTTTTTTGTCTTCTAAGCGTAGTCGTTTACTATATGAAATTTTAATTGCAACACCCAGTAATGTACAGGGTGTCCCAAATTGCTTGATTTTGGCTGGTTTTTCAATTTCTAGACCAGGTAGAGAAAAACTGACATATGAGTCTAGAGCTCGATTTTTGTGAAACGCCGATTGGTGAAAACCACATTTCAATATCTCTAACCGTTTCCAAGATATCGGCAAAAATTGACATTTTACAGATTCCGAAAAACTGTCAACTTTTTTATTTGTGGATATTTTTCAAACGGTAAAAACTTTCTACAGGCACTTGTTGACGTAGAATAAGATGCATTTGTCAAAAAAAATTTATCGCTTTTCGATTGTTTGATGTCAAAGCCAACTTTGTGGAAACCATAGTTGGCTTTGACTTTAGAAAATAGGAAAAAAAAATAAGCTTTCCAAAAATATATATGCCAAGATATGTCTAGTCATCCTTACTGCCAATATAACACATTTCTCTTTAAAAATTACATTTTCTAACATTAAAAAAAGTTTTTCGGAATCTGTAAAATGTCAATTTTTGCCGATATCTCGGAAACGGTTAGAGATATCGAATTGTGGTTTTCACCGATCGGCGTTTCACAAAAATCGAGCTCTAGACTCATATGTCAGTTTTTCTCTACCTGGTCTGGAAATAGGGAAACCAGCCAAAATCAAGCAATTTGGGACACCCTGTACAGAGTTCTCGAAAGTGGAAATATAATTTAAATATAATTATTCATTTTGAAATGGAGCGCAACGCGACATAACATATTTTGGTTATTGAATAATAATAAACCACTTTTTTATGTAAATGATAAATACATGGCAGGGTGGTTCAAGTACAATAACTTGGTCATTATGGGAGTTAAAAAAAGTGTTTAATACAAAAGTTCTAGGGACCGTTAAGAGCTACAAAATAAAATAATTTGTTTATACAGGGTTGCCTGTAAGTTTGCCATATAACAAACTTAATTTTTTTTAATGGAACACCCTGTATATATTTACATTTTTTAAATCAGCATCAAATGCCCTTTCCAACGGCGTTTTTGATTTTTGATGCGACATTCGAAAAAATGTGAAAATTTTGGTCGGAACAAGATTTAACAAATTAGTATGAGTATTACCATCAATTAATAACACACATTCGACGTATCCTGAAAAAAATGTAAGTACCTAATATTAATTTATCACCTCCCGAGGTCGTCACTGCGAAAATCATGGCTACTCAGAAATTAAATAAAAAGTATAATTAACCGTTCGTACTGAAAAGGTGATCTCTAAAAATATCGGCTTTAGGTATAGGACTGTGTTAATAAAACATGTAGAGAATTAACGCACCAATACCAAAAATATAATAATATATACAGGGTGTTGCATTTGAAAAGTACCAAATTGGTGCTTGTGTAAAAAACACCCTATATGAGATAACCAATATTTGGTGATTTTGTCATTTAGGCACATTCCTTTGCTATATCCAACGAAAATGACCACCCCAAATAACTTCTTTATTTTTGATGCTACAAAAATTTTTTTTTTATAAAAGTTGTAGGGTTTATTGAAAGCATTTAGAATATGTATTCAGAAAAATAAATGAAAGTCGTTTAGAGGAGATTTGGTTTTAACTTGCATTTTTTCAAATGGAGCACCCCATTTTTTTTGCATTTTTTAATCAAGGTACTTTTCTCATTTCGAATATATAGATATATATCATATTATCTTTTAGGGTTTTCTAATTATTGCAATTTTTGTGGCCCGAAAACAACAAGGAAATAAAATAACAAAACAAATTTTTATTTTTAGAATGCCTTAGTCTTGGCTAATTTAGATATTAATTACAACTACAAATAAAAGTAATTAAAACTATCCTACATAAACTGTTCAAAATGACGCCCTTATTGTTCGATACAAAGCCGATACCTCATTCGAAATGAGAAAAGTACCTTGATTTCAAAAATGCAAAAAAGTGGGGTGCTCCATTTGAAAAAATGCAAGATAAAACCATATCTCCTCTTTCATTTATTTTTCTGAATGCATATTCTAAATGCTTTCAATAAACCCTATAACTTTTATAGAAAAACATTTTTTATACCATCAAAAATAAAGAAGTTATTAGGGGTGGTCATTTTCGTTGGATATCCCTGTACATATAACTGCAAAATGGGTTTTATTAATTGATGCTAATACTCACACAGCGAATTAATCTGTCATTTGTCATTTTCACCTATAATATCGCTTTTCCGTTGACACATTGTATATGCCAATTTTACTGATACACAAATCATACTGATTCTTCGTGAATACCATGAGTGCGAGTATTAAACAAGCTCGATTAAAGATGGTGCCAATTAGTTATCAGATATTGGCTTGTTTGAAAAAAAAAATCATTTAGGCTTTCAGATTTAATAAAGTTGCAAATAGCTGATATTGTCAAGATGGAATTAGAGTCGGTAATACAGATCTTCTTATACTGAAAATAAATAAAGAAGGTATTTGGTATTAGCACTCGTTATGGTGGTATACGAGTATATCAGAGTTATGTTTTCAATTTTTCTTTTATATTTGATACCCGTGAATGTTAATCCCTCGCGAGGTTTAATCCCCAACTTCCCGTCTCAAAGCGGGAGGAAAGGCCAGGGTCCCTCTAATCCCAGCTTCCTCTAATTCCCTACCTTCAGCTTAATCCAGCTTTAACCGGCCTACCAATGGCATACATTGGCGCACTCAGAGGGGCAACATCTTTTGTCTTTCGTGCAATAAGGTACACATCATAACTACCTACAGGAATTAAACACAACATTTACAGACTGACAATGCAAATTATTCTTTAGCTTTGGTCGTTTCTTAAGTGAATCATGAGTCAGTTCTAAAGGCCGTATCTATTGAACGCAGACAAATTTTTTTTGTAAAAAAATTTTAGAATTCAAGAAAGCAGGGGTTAAATTCTTTCTTCTTTCTGTACAAAGGGAAGGATTTCATTTTAATTTGAAAACCTTCTATTTCAGGAGGGTACACCGGTTCCTGGCTGTTAGCCGTCATCAGCATGGAACAGCTGGATGCACACCTACACCAATAATTCAAGATCATGGATCTTCCTTAAGGTAGCCTGCGCCTAAGGTCAGTATATGTTATGTATTGGTTACTAATGTCCGTAGAGCGCTGAAGACTATAATTGTGTAAATATTACCATACCTGGGAAGCTTCTGAACCGATGAGGTAAGCTAGTTTATATGGATCCTGCTTCACGTAAACTTCGAATAGATACGGAAGTTCTGGTATAAGCGAATCTCTCTACTGGAAGCTTATTGCAATAAAAATTGGATAAAAAGAGCCTACTCCTAATGAATTATATTGAATAATTTAGATACTGACGCTGATTCAAGAGCAAAATTTACCTTATTTAGCTTCAGATATTTTTCCTGAATCAATGCGACATTATGGCGGATTCATGAAGCTAGTTAAGTATCTGTTTTTACTGCATACGAGCCATATTTGACACTTGTAAAAAGAATTTGCCTACAGCAGGTTTAAAGTATTCGAAAAATATATATATGTATATGAAACGATGCTAAGAATAGACGTTACAAACCAAACTTTTTATGCATTTCGGTGGAGATTAGTCTGGCAAAAACCGCGTCTACGTCACTGCCGGATTTCGATTCTGCTACTATTCCCATTCGGCTAACTTGCATAGCATATGGGCAAACGGACTGCATACCTGATCCGATCACTGAATGTTTTTGGTACGGGGTGTACCCACTACCCAGTGCAGCCGTTTCATCAATCATGAGAAGATAATCTGCTTAACGCCACACTATCCGCTCAATCCGGCTCACAGGGGGCGAGTGGGGAAAGGATTGTCAGTGCCAGGATTAGCCGAGACGGTTTCTCACAACAAAGCAGAGACCAGACACAACTCTGAAAACTGCAACTTCGTGTGTTTAAAGGTACTAAGTATTTGGATATATTTTGTTTTTTTTTCACAAGAATCATTTGATCCTATGGTTATTTAAGGGAAGTATTGTAGGTGTTTTAACTCAGTTTCTGTTCAGAATTTATGAAACAGACAAACTATTTCAAAACGCTATACTAAAAAGCGTCTTTTGGAATAACAGTTCGGCAACGCATTTCTCAGGAATTAATTATATAGGTATTTCTTGAGGATTACATTGCCCCAGCCAAACAAATTAATCAAGAATTAATGAAATTTTGGATACAAGATTAAAAGCTGACTATGTCCGATCGTCGTATTTTCTACTTAGTCACAAAGTTAGGAAATAACAACTGCATCTATGCCTATGAATATGATTTTGGCCAAACACTTTTTTCTATTAAATTTTCACGAATATTTGTTTATAATCCTTTTAATCCTTTTGCGTCGATAGTAAATTATAACTATATTTTGCATCTCTTATTAGAGTTATTCCTAGATAAATAGTTTATAATAAATTCTTCAGTGTCCTAAATGACAATTTCTTGAGCCAGTAATATCTTTACATTAATTAATGGGGTTTTTGTAGTACAATATTAGAATATCTTACCGGAGGATGTTGTTTTGGTAGGATCAAATTCTTCTTTAACAGACTGAGGCGATACTGTGTTTTCCAACGGGGTGGAAGATCGTGCAGGAGCAGGAGTCAAGGCTCTTTCGGCTGACTCTCGGCTGGATCTTTCAGGAGCAGCTGCTACTGAGGTAGGTGGCGGTGGCGTTTTACAATTTCGTGTTAGGGCTAAGGCTTGACTCTGAAACAAGGATATCAAATACAGAATTTGTCCTGCTCCTCCTATCTAAATAAATTAAATAGTGTCGACAAAAGTGTGAAATATTTCGTTACCAATTTTACAAATTCAATGAAAAGTTGCCAAGAGTGCGCAGAAAACGATTGGGCGTGTCGTAGATTTTAATATGTTTAATTTTTTTAGTCATTTTTCTGAAATATTTTCTCATATAAAAAAATTAAATAAAATTTTAATTTGTAAAATGAAACATGAAATAGACAACCCCCAATAATTTCACAAATTATTCCATACAGATATAATGAATACTCGATTGAATATAATACTTTTTTTTTGTTATATTTTATATTATATTCTGCGAATTAATAAAAAGCAAAGTTCAAATAAGTTTAATTCGGTTAATCAAAGAGTAAAAAACAATAATTCGTTGCAACCCTAATTTGATGCGTCGTACAAATCTGGCTAGTTGCTGCCTATAGTTAACGCGTTTAATCTGGGTTAAGTGGGGTCAAGAAGCAACAGAATTCCTGAATGTTATATCTATCAAGTGTTACGACATGCTGCAATTGGGCACAAGTCTGATTTGCGATTTAATAGAAAAATAGCTGATCATCTGATATTTATTGATTCGTGTTCTATATATTGTTCGCATGCTTCAGTGCGGTCTCATTTTGTGCATAAAAATGATATTTTATATGAAATATATCGCTCATAAACAATGTAATTAGTTGTGGTTAATTTTTAAAATTATGATAGGAAATATCAGAGAAAAGGGGATAGAATAAAATAATTGGGTTGCAGTGCTTGTTCAGACAATTATGAAACGAGATGATAGATCTCGTACTGTGGTGGTTTCTATTTTGGTTCTGAAGGATAGGCCTTGCTCCAATCGTACTCCGGGTATGTGCTCTAGGCGAAAAATCTGGTTAATGTGCAGATCATGGAATAGCCACCCACCCCTTGGTGATTTATCCTTGTCCGATCAACTTTTTTGATATATTATTATCATGGTTCTTTATAGGAAAGTATAGCAGTTATTCCATGGCTTTCAAACTCACCAGATCTTTCACCTACAAAACATGTTTGCAATATGAACCAATTAGAGCTTTGTTATTCCCCTTTACTGATTTTGTACGTCTAGATTTCAAAACATCAGCGTTGAGCTGTTTTTTAAATCATTCTTTCTGTTTCAACTAAATAAACTATTTCTGAGGTAACAATCCTACCAGCAACAGCTTTACGCTTTACTTACTTCTAGTAAATTTCTTACAGATAGCATATTTTCTGTTTTTGATCAATCAAAAAAACTGAAAGACAGCAATAATGAAATATAGGATGATTTGATATTTAAAATTATTATTATGAAGGAAGAAACCTTTCTAGTGATAATCCACAATACCTGGTGTTTCTATTTGATAAAAATCAAAATTACAAAAAAATATGCTTAGAGTCAAAATATCCGGTTGAATGTCTCTTAGCTTCACACAAACCTTGAATCTCGTCCCCAATTGTTCAGTAACTCCCGGTTTCGTACACACCAACCCTGTATATTTGTATAAATTCCGGAGTTTAGTTTTAAGAATGTAGCCTGATTTAAAAATGTTTGTATTATACTATACAAAATTTAATCCACTGAAGTACACGAACGAAGATTATTTCTGTAAGTCTAGTAAAGTTGAGGTTGATGAGCTTATTTAATTTCAAAGACTAAGAATACAGCTTAAAAAACGGGAACACAAATGCTTGTTATATGCGGATTAAAGGAATTATGAGTCATGCAGATTTAGTTTTAGATCTTATATCTGAGAATACAGAAAGTAGTATTATATGGGGGAGAATTTAAGAATTTAGCGGTAGGGTTATCGAGTCTACAATTGCCCTTTGTATCTCTTCTGCTTTCAGGGTTGCCATGCCGGCTACTTTATTAGGGAAATTATTAACGTTCATCTTAATTGTTACATTATTTCTGACGTTTCCTTTCCGACGCTGCGAATTTTTACGAGTTATCATTTAAAATTATAATAATTAAATTAAATAATTGTCAGAAAAATTGCATAATGACTTTATGAGGAAAACATTCTAATGCTTCGCAATGGCTACTAATAGGGGACGTTAAAATTGAAATTGAACATATAAACACCCGATTAGCGCTATCCATAGAAATTTATGTTGCTGAAAACAAAACATATATTTTATATTTATTCAGTATCTATTTTGCACTTTACATTAAAGGTAAAATGAGCGTTTATATTATCTTACTTTTAATTTATTAACTTGCTAATATAATGGTGGTTACTTGTATTTGTTGCTAATAAATAAAATAATTAGAAAAATAAATATAAAATAAAAACATGTTTTAACAGTTATATGTGTGAAAATAATTTATATTACTTAACATTTTAATTAACCATTTTAGTCATACAATTTTAGTTGGCAATAATAGATTATCTTCGTTTATATAACCACTGTAATTGAGTATTTTAACGACATTACACATTTTTTGCGCCAACAGAGTGTAAAGAACAAAGGACTGATGGGATCATAATATAGGTATCCAGAAAAGTTTGTGGATTATAGTGAATGCAAAAATTTTCCTTTATAATGGAAACAACTGAAACACGAATTTTGCTATCACATAAATTTTATGGGTAGCACATCTGTATTAAAAAATAAATAAGAACTGTTTTCGAGAAAGGGAGGCAACCACCCCCTTTCATATTCATGTTTTGAAACACAAATAGCCCATAGCAAACAACCACCCTTAAAGCTGGCAAATTTAGAACGGTAGTCAAAATTGCCATCTCACCCAACATTAATTTTGGGTGAGATTTTTTGAAAAAAATCAGTTTGCTGATAATTTCGGGGGGTGACAGATGAAGATTGACGCTAGCT
This sequence comes from Rhagium mordax, assembly GCA_963680705.1. Lineage (NCBI taxonomy): Eukaryota > Metazoa > Arthropoda > Insecta > Coleoptera > Cerambycidae > Rhagium > Rhagium mordax. The sequence continues at coordinate 17,189,191 of OY796664.1, forward strand.
AGTTATTCGTATTACATTACCGATACGTTATCTAAATGTACTTGACAAAACATCTGTAGACGACAACGCATATCAAAGTGCAGTTGCTTGGCTATTTGAATGGATATGAATTTTTTATTTCAGAAACGTACTAAAATTCCTTGCGAAGGATAGCATGAGCTAGTTCATTTTATCCAGTATACTTAGCTCTAGCTGTCTGCATGAAAACACGCGTCGCAAATGTTTTTTTAATTAATTTATTCTTGATCAAAAATTGCTGCCACAGAAGGGCATATTTTCAACAATTAAAAATAACCTATTAAAAGGAAACTTAAGGAATCTTAACTCTTCCTTGGATGGGTTAATTTTCACTTCTCCAGTGAAAAATATCAATAACGTAATTTACCTAAATTTCAGTGGACGCGAAATGACTCATGCTTAAAAATATCATTGATAAGCCAGTACAGATTATAAAGTAATATAAAGTATGATTAACGAGGTTGAGGTGTGCTTTACTTTTAGTAGTTTAGATGCATTTTATTCAGGTTGTTTCTAATACAATTGTATTTTATGCATACACTGCAATAATACACAAAAAATTCGCTATAGCAAAAAAAAAGAAAGAAGAAACATTCCCCCCAAAAATGGTTCTGATTAGTCTTAAGAAAGAAATAATAATGATCATAATAGAGGAGTGTTTGGGTTTTCTTCCGCGTTGGATATTTTGAATTCTTGACGTTTCGACCATCTTGACGTAGTTTTCACTTCGTTTCAGAAAAAATCAGACGTGGTGGTAAAATGATATATCCAGATAACTTTCGTTCAAGTCTACATCTATTTAGATTATATTTACTAATTGAAATTTAAGAAAAAGTTCAAAAAATGAATGAGGAGGTATTCTAGTCAAATTATTTGGGTACCTGTTTTGAAAAATAATTAGTTGACAAATTGACGAAAATGCTCGTCTTTCTTTTCCATGTATATTACTATTTTATTGTACATGTGCAGGCACTATGAAACTGTTTGTAAAATGTACAAGAAACAAATAAAATATGGTAAAACAACTTTATGCTCATTAAACGCATTGGCTTTAAATTTAAAGAAGTTTATAAATTATGGTGGAGTCGAGAGGACTTAGGTGAATAGAATATTTGACAAAAATCGGTTATCAACTTGAACGAAATATAGTTTGATACGCATAATACCCCATTAGATATCCCATCTAAAGGTTGGGTTAATTCTAAGACTAAAGCATCATCAAACCGAGGAAAACAAGAACGGTATTACATTTCAGATTTAAAGACGGAACAGAAGTTTAACCTCAAGTTTCATTGTGATTGTTGATGATGTTTCTCGATATAGGTCCAGATGTGTCTATACACGGTGGTGAATTTTTCGATGCCCATTGGTATCTCGGAAACTATAAGACATAGAGGATCGGTTAACTTAGACGAAAGTTGCGCTATTTTATACTCTACAATTTCCTGCCAAGAAATGCTGGATATCTTGATTCGTTCGCGGTTTATCCGCCATTCATGCGAATTTAATGAAATTTGGGTTGTATTTTTGACCACTACCAATTGAATGGCGTTGATAGAAATTTTCCAAGCCTTCTAGATTTTGAGCAATGATAGTCAACTTTTTTTTCTTAAGGCCACCATATTGGATTTTTACACCATTAGTTAGAGGAAATAATTCTCTTTTCACCTATGTCACCAAAATAGACTGATCTTTTAAAAATATGCTTATATTTGAATCAATGTAAAAATAATTTATAAAATAAAAAAATTACAGAAAATTGCCAGGTTGTTTAAATTCCTTATTAAATATTACAAACAATTTATAAAATAAAAATATTATTATTTGTTTTCTTGACTCTTTAATAAATTAATTGTTTGTAATATTTAATTGGGGTTTAAATAACCTGGCATGTTTCTGTAATTTTTTATCAGTGTATAATTTAATAATAGCGTTTGGATTACAATGTTGCTTGCAATTATTTTTCCAAAGCATACTGGATTTTATATATTATTTTTACATTAATTCGAACATCATGTTTTTAAAAAAATCTATTTTGATGACATAGGTGAAAAGAGAATTATTTTATCTAACTAATGGTGTAAAAATCCAAAATGGGGTTCATAAGAGAAAAAAAGTTGACAATCGTTGCTCAAAATCTAGAACGCTTAGTATCAACGCCATTCAATTGGTAGTGATCATAAATATAACCTTGCCAAATTTCATTAAATTCGCATAAATGGTACACAAGATATTAATTTTGTTTTGAAATCACGATTTTCAATTGTTTCAGGATAAACCGCGAACGAATCAAGATATCCTGCACTTTTCGGCAAGAAATTGTAGAGGATAAAATAGCGCAATCTTATAGTTTCCGAGATGGTGGGCATCGAAAAATTCACCACCATACCTCTACAACAATTAGCTCTTGGTCAGTTTTCAAAACCAATATTGGTGACTTTCAAAATGTTTCTGCTGCTCCTGAATAATAGAATTAATAGATCCTAAAGAGATCGAAAAAACTTGTAGGGTCCAAAATGAATACTGGTTCATCGTAAATTGCTTAAGTTTGATCGAAAACCGAAGAAGCAGTTATTTTTAACATGGACGTGAAACAATGCAATCTAAACAATTTTATTTTATTAACGCCTTTCTTACCTTTTCTCAATTTTCCTCACCGGAAGAAGTGCCGTAGCGCACTCCGAAGGTATACGGGGTGAGCTCGTAGACGTTAGGAATCTGCTTCATTTTTGGTACAAGTGCATTGAATGACAGGTCGGCTATACTTCAACTTCTACGAATTGGCTGTGCAAAAACTACCAGCAGTTGTGTAAGTATGCAGGGCCACAGAATAAGATCATCGACCTGTTTGCCTGGCTATCTCTGTCGCTGTTGAGGTGCCGAAACTGCACAAGATACTGTAGTTTGTTCAATGTTTTAGTTTAGCGTCTATCTCCATCAAAGCGCAACCTCCTGAATTTCGCAGGACTCGGCTTGAGTTATTCAGATATGGAAGGAATCGGTTAGTCGGCGTTACTTCTATCGCTGCTAGCAATCATTAAAAATAAAGTCCCAAAATTCTGGCGCAGGCTTTCATTTATTTCGGAAGGAATGCAACTAACACGGATTTTTAAATACTTATCTAATATATCATTAAATCATTTATAAAAACAATATATCCATTGAAATAGCAGATATTTCCGTACATACAGGGTGTATCAATAAAAACTCCTAGGCCAAATATTTTGGAAAATAATGAAAATCCTGTAAAGCCCACTGCTTGAATGTACGTATAGCTTCTGTTTGGTACAAACAAATCATGTTTTAATATGTTAAGATATAGATGGCGCTGTGCGTCAAAGAAATGTTTCGAATAAAGGGACTTTGAAATTGAAAGTCAAAAATATTTAGTATAGTTTGGCCACCTAAGCTTGGGAAAATTCTGAGACTGTTTGACTTTTGACATCTCGTGTGTCATCTTGAACTTGAGGACCGTGGCAACTTTCGTTTTTACCTAATTCCACCCATTTTGAGTGTGCTCCTTCGCCCTCATCGAGCTCAACCATAACCTCGCTTTTCGTGTCTCCATCGAGATGTCATAACCTTACTTTTCGTGGCCTATCGAGCTGTCAAAAATCCATAACCTTACTTTTCGTGGCTACCATTGAGCTATTAAAAATCCATAACCTCACTCTTCGACATAAGCCCTCATTTTAACCTCCGTTGTAGGAGAAAATTTGAGAAATTCAACCGGTTTCGAGATATTTGAGCTTAAATGTTATAATCGTGGAAAAACTAAAATCAACTTTTTTAAATTAAATTTTAGAGGATCGACGCTTTAAGCTAATGCGCCACCTTTTTACAGCAACCGGCTAAACCGGAAGTAGCCTTTAATATTGCGTCTTACTTAAATGGATGTTATTTTGTTAAAAATAAAGAAGAAAATATATTTTAAGGATTTTAAGGATAAGAAAATATTTTTTATAACAACTTAACCAATACAGGATACATAAACTAACTAATAATAAATACCAAAATTATTTCCAAAAAATACCTATTGAATTTAATAAGACATTATCGTATTCAATTAATATTTTCTTTCGAATTAAGATTACTACTATATGGTGACAGTAAAAAAAATACGGGGTGCAAAATCGACAGTAAAGCTCTTACAAAAAAATGGTCGCATTTTAAGTTCTTAATGCGTATCATCCAAAATTTAATTTAAAAAAGTTACAGGCGACTTTAGTTTTTCAAAATTACAACGTTTAAGTTCAAGTATCTCAAAAACTGCTAAATTTTCGACACTTTTATTTTGAACGAAGGAATTAAATCTTTTTGACACTTATTTCATTTTAGAGTTTCTGTCATCAAAGCATTTCTTTGCATTCTATCTACATATCAATCTATTAAATAACTATTTGTATCCAAAACTGAGAGCATTTATACATTTTAGCAATTGGCTTCTACAGAATTTAAATACCTTTATTATTTTCCGAAGTATTTCGCATGTGACTTTTATCATTTATTTTACGCAGCTCTTTTTTCTTCGATTGTTATTAGGAATTATTATAATCTGTGTAATAGGACACATTTGTTTGGACGGTGCCATATTTTATAAGTAAATAAATATAGTTCACAAAATTGACCCTCCAGGTGCCCAGATCTGAAGCAATTGATTATGAGGAACAAATTAAAATGTAGAAGAACGGTTATCATTCATAGTTAGATTACCATTCAATAAAGTTCTGTTGTATTGTGTGTCAAAATAACATATGAGCTGGTAACTTCTCTAATATTTAATATCAGAAAAATAATTTATTTTTTTTTTTTATTATTTAGTATTTATAGAAGAATTACAGAGAGGGTTGAAATTGAAAGTAATTGTCCCTTTATGTAATGTTTCTATCCCCGACACATTTTTTTCAATACCCAATTCGTTTGCTCGTGTTTGTTCATCTATTGTCTGCTTATCATTATTTACAATTAAAAAAATACAAGGTGGAGAATTATTTAATTGTATTTGACTAACACGTTTCTTTATGCTATTCGTTTGCTTCTTGTTTGTCGTCAGTACTTGGTATACTCTACTAATTTGCTTGTGGCAGAAAACGCGCGTGGTATAGAAGACAGTCAAAATGTCTTTAAGAAACGATTTTCTCTTTGGTTAATCATTTTCTTATTATTGCTTGTGCAATTTATGCGTTTGTTCTTCATTTTTTATTGCGAAAATGCTTTCGAAAAACGATATTTTCCCGGCTAATTGTTTGCTAGCCGTTACTCGTGCAATGTTATCGTTTGTCCTTCAAGTAAAAACTGTCTTATAAATGCACATTATTTGACGTGACACCAAGGAACAACATCGATTATTCTGAAGAAAACTGTTAGATATTTCAAATATATGTTTTGCATGCTTCCATATTTTGAATGACAAACTAATATTTGTCTTTTTAAACAATCTGTAAATAGTTTTTGGACAAATATAAACTCGAAAAATTCGAGTAATACTCAGCTTAGTGAAGATATAATTTGAAACAGATGTGGATATAAAATATTTACACAGCCAGTAAATTTTAAATCTTATTTAATATAAGTCAAGATAAGTAAAAAACAGTAGTTGTTAAGATTATAATATTGTCTTAACGATAAGTGGGTAATATATTAATATCATTACCATGATTTTATTTTTTAAGTAATGACCTTAATTGTAATAAAAGTATAACACGGGTACAGATAAATTTGCGATGTCCTGTGGTTTTAAATTTTCATTTATTACGAATTAGCGAATCTTAACTCCTAGTTCCATTTGAGAAATTTTTAAATTTGAAATTTGATTAAATCAAACCCATATAATAGATAAAACAAGCCGTACATTTCATTTAACAATTTAACTGATTAGCCATTAACTATTGCCACCAAGTACAGGGATATCCAACGAAAATGACCACCCCTAATAACTTCTTTATTTTTGATGCTACAAAAAAATTTTTCTATAAAAGTTTATCGACTTTAATTTATTTTTCTAAATACATATTCTAAATGCTTTCAATAAACCCTACAACTTTTATAGAAAAAAATTTTTTATAGCATCAAAAATAAAGAACTTATTAGGGGTGGTCATTTTCGTTGGATATCCCTGTACATCAGCTAAGAAACAAAAATAACAATTTTTTATCTACATATTTCACCCATTCAACGATACGATCTCATAGACGAGTAATCGAATTTATTTAAGGTGATCTCTGATCTCTATGATCAAAATTTGTCCCTTGGTCATGGGGGTGTGGCAAATCAGTTTCAGTTTTAATAACTAATGTTTGTCTGTGAAAAATGATGGACGAGTGTTCATGAAATGATACTATAAATTCATTTTGTGCAATGCAAATATTAAACTCAGATTTTAAATTTTATTGACAGAAATAATATCGCATCGTGCGGAAATCGTGGTAATCCCACTCACCGGATGTTAAATACGATTGTGGATTATCCTGATAATGTTAATATTTTGTAATGGTATAGAAAACAATATAAACAAATTTCTGCGATATTTTCAGCCCAGTGCACATTCGACAACAAATTATTTTTATTGCCTAAAAAAAGTATATACCTATGTATATTCAAAAGTGTTGCTTAGAAATTATAACAAATTCATGTTCTTAATCCCTTTTAGCTTATTACTAACCACAAATCAAAAAATGATTAATTAGAACATTTAACATTATCATAATTCTGTATTTTGTTTAATTCCATTATAAATTAAAACGTATCATATATGTAATCAAATGTACATAATAAGGCCATTGTAAAATATATAATTATAAAATCTATAATTTGAAGTAAAATACAATGGGAAGCTATATTGTGCTAATAATCATTAATGCGGTTAATTATTAATTTGTGGTTGTCTTTTATTTGTGCAAAGTACAATCAATTTTACTACTAAAATTTTAAATACATATAATGGTCATTTATGGCGATTTTCCTAATATTGACTATATTAAATATTAAAGTATATATTTCAAACACTGATCCATATTTTTTTACTTTCTAAACAATTAATCTGAATTTTCAATTACCATGATGCCCTAAAACAACAATTTATTTACTTTCAGTTTTTTGAGGAAGCCATAGTTAGCATTATATGAGATACCCTGCAAAACATTCTATAAATATACACATATTAAGAACCAAATTAAAAGATACTGCAAAAAATATTAGTAATTCATTAATTACAAAGGTGGACACAATTCAAACCTGCATTTAGTATATTGAAAATTTTGCGAACTTGTGGTGCTTGTCCAATTGATCAGATTTGATGACATTTGTATCTTCATCTTTGCATCTTAAGAATATATAACTTTTTGTCAGATATTTTTTATAAACGGATATTTTTCACTAAGGTGAAAAAGTTCTTGAAATCCATCAATAATTCGAAATCGAGATTAAGAGCTTACGGCCATTATAGATGTAATATAATATTTTTTCAGTTATTCATACCTTTAAATTTATTTTATTGAATAGCTCACTAATTTCTCAATTAAGGGAATAATACCACCTGACTCGCTGTAAAAACAGTAAGGTCTTTTTCGCCTCGCAAATAATATCTAGACATTATTCGATATTATACTTGCGGAAGGGATTGTACCTGCTCATAAAACTCGTAGTTTATAGTCGTACCAACAGATGGCAGCGTTTTCCAGGTACAAAATGCAATGAATTTGAAAAATTTATTAACGACAGCAGATAAACGATTTTAATTTAAGCACCGTATTAAAAATTACATTTTCTAGATGCATGTGATAGGTTTGGAAAATTTCGCATTTTTTTTTTTATTTTTCGGGTTTCCTGAGACTTATTCAAATATGCGTGCACACAGCCCTAGATTATATAATTCCAAATCATTCATAAACATTTGAAACGATTCCGATGAATAGTAAAGAAAATATGAATTTTCAAAAATATGATGGGTGCTAATATCCCCTTAAAGATATGTGTGTTATACAGGGTGTTCCAGTTTTTTGTAGCAGGACTTTAACAGTCGATAGACATTTGAAAATCATTAAAAAAAAGTTCATATAAACATAGGTTGAGAAATGCTTAGTTTTCGGAGATACAGGGTGTTAAAGTTTGAAAATAAATATGGATTTATATTTATATTTCCAGAATGCTAAGAAGTATCGAATCCAAACTTACCAATTCTTTACATACAATTTAGAGACCTATTTTAGAATAACAAACTACTACTTTACTTAACCATGGGCGTAGATATATGGATTTACTAAGGCTCTTTTTTTAAAAAAAGTAGTACGCCACTGATATTTTCCCATGTTTCCCGTTTAATTCAATAAAGCAAGAAAATTTACATTTAATCTTTTGATGCACGCATCTGGACGAATTTTAGACAAACTTGAAGTCGCTCAGAATTTCACCAAATTTGATGGTGCGAAAAGTCTCTTAAAAAGAAAGAATGAAACATTTAAAATATTTATTGTAAAAGTTTAATATCATGTAAATCAAATTTTTTATAACACAAATGTATTAAAACGCAACGGTCGAACTAAAATAAATTATTAGAAACACAAACACAAAAGCTAGCGTGTCTTACTTCATTACAAGTATCATTAGCGATGTTTCATTCTTTCTTTTTAAAAGACTTTTCGTACCATCAAATTTGGTGAAATTCTGAGCGACTTCAAGTTTGTCTAAAATTCGTCCAGATGCATGCATAAAAAGATTAAATGTAAATTTTCTGAACAACGGCTTGTCATATCAAAAAGTGCCAAGAGACATTAAATTCTTGATTTTTCTTGCTTTATTGAATTAAACTGGAAACATGGAAAAATATCAGTGGCGTACTACTTTTTAAAAAAAAGAGCCTTAGTAAATCCATATATCTACGCCCATGGTTAAGTAAAGTAGTAGTTTGTTATTCTAAAATAGGCCTCTAAATTGTACCCGAGATTGTACCTATGTAAAGAATTGGTAAGTTTGGATTCGATACTTCTTAGCATTCTGGAAATATAAATATAAATCCATATTTATTTTCAAACTTTAACACCCTGTAGCTCGAAAACTAAGCATTTCTCAACCTATGTTTATATGAACTTTTTTTAATGATTTTCAAATGTCTATCGACTGTTAAAGTCCTGCTACAAAAAACTGGAACATCCTGTATATTTGTGAATTCAGAAAGAAACGTTCTTCTAAGATATTAAAGAATATACAAGGTATTCTACAACAACAAAAATTGGTTTCTGTCACCCCTTGTATGTATGAACGACAAATAAAGGTTTGTTAATGCTTCTGTAATCTACAGGAAATCTCATTTAAGGATCTTTTTCATTTTTATTTATATCTCTAATGGTTATTAAGATATCGAGTGTTGAACTCGGATAAGCCATAGACAATCACCCTTTAGTGTGTACAGGGTTAGTTTTATTAATGTAAACCCCCCATTTTTATTATTATTTTTGACCGATGCAAAAAATTAAAAAACTGACCTTACACGGTTTTTTATGTAGACTCCACTTCTGCTAACGGATTGGCAATAGCATTTTAAATATACAGGGTACGCGAAAAAGTTAGGTTTTTTTAAATGGAACACCCTATATATTTTGACAAATTTGAATTCCTCCAATCATTCTGATTACAAATATATACATATATTGTATAATCGCTTTACTGGTTTTTGGGTTATTTTCACTTTATTATGGATACGTTGAAACAAAAGCATTATTTTGTAAATTCATATAATAAATCAATAAATGGAATAAATCAAAAACAAAACAAAATATATGAATTATTAAAACAAATTACGTAACATTTTCAACATAACACATAACTACCATTAACTTCGATATATTTCAGACAACGTTCGAACGGAGTCCAGACCTGAAACCATTAGATTATTTTCTTTGGGGAACGCTCAAAGAAAAAATTTACAGTGAACCAGTGGAAAATTTTAAACAATAAAAAAATCAAATTGTAAAAAATATAACTTTGCTAAATTTGAATGCAGCACTTTTTCGAAAAATTTGTTCGAATTTTATTAAACGTGGTTTGAAATGTATTGAAGATAATGGTGGTTGATTATGTTGAAAATGTTATATAATTTGTTTTAATAATTCATATACATATTTTGATTTGTTTGTAGATTTACTTCATTTATTAATTTATTATATGGGTTTATAAATTTTGTTTCGACGTATCCATAAATTGAAAAGAACTCAAAAACCAGTAATCCTATTATGCAATAGGTGTATATATTTGTAATCAGAATGATTGAAGGAATTCAAATTTGTCAAAATAAACAGGGGGTTCCATTTAAAAAAACCTAACTTTCTTGCGTACCCTGTATATTTAAAACACTACTGCCAATCCGTTAGCAGGAGTGGAATCTACATAAAAAAACGTGTAAGGCCAATTTTTTAATTTTTGGAATCGGTCAAAGATAAAAATAAAAATGGGGGGGTTTACATTAATAAAACTAACCCTGTACATAGAATATGAAATAAATTCATTATTTCTGGGAAAATATTTTGGAAAAATCCTCGGACAGGTCGAGTTTTATTTTGAATTGCGCATCTTCTAAAACGATTTTTTTAACTATGAAGTCATCGCTGCTTCTGTTATGACATCATCTATATTTTTTTTAAACGGAACACCCTGTATATTTTTCTTTTTATAATTTCTATAGAAAGCTGATTTCAAAGACCTATGCTAGTTAGGGTCTAAACTTCATAATTTTGGAGCTACAGACATTTAAAAATATATTAGTTAAATAGTTCTTGTTTTATCGTGATATTTTACAATAAAATAGTAAATGAACAGTAAATAAACATAACATAGAGAATTAACTTAAGAATGGCCACCAAGGTCACCGAATCTTACCCCGCTAGATTTTTCCCTTTGGGTAGTGTACAAATGTAAGCCTGACAATATTGACAAAAATAAAAACAATATTAGATTAAAATGTAACATTTCTTAAGAAATTATAAATAAAATTCGGCAAGATTTTATTGATCGTTTGAGATACTGCAGACACGAGAATGCTTCCAATTTGACATTTGATTAGTTAATCCTTTATGTTATTATTTACTGGTTATTTGATATTGTATTAGAGATTATCTCCATAATGAAACTTTTTAAATCCATATTAATAATATGAACGGTTTGGCTTTTGAAAACATGCATGCGGTCTAGTTTTAAGCCACCTGTATATTTTGTTGTTCCAAAATATTAAATGCAAGTAACGTTTTCACTCACTAAATTTATGGGAAAAATAATATGTTTGCAACAATTCCCTTCGATCGATGTTTTTATAACACAAGAGTAGGAATTAATTTATTAATTTACAATGTTGTATGGAAATGACCGGTACTGAAGAACCGGTGAAATTTTTCATGTGTGACGCCCGGAAGACCTGACGTATTCTATTTCCCACCTGTACACCCTAATAGAAACCTCCCTCCGTCTAAAATAAAACGGTTATTGTATTATCCTTTTAATACAGCAGCAACAAATATTAACTGCTCAGTGCTTATTTTTACCCATAAATATTTCTTTATAAAAATAAATCAACAAGCGATCTGAAACCTGATTAAAAACAGTGTACTGAATTGTTTAAAAAAATTACACAATAAGAATAATCATTATTTTCGAATCAGCTCAGTTTATGAAGAAAACGTATTGGCAATATATTTTGAATTTTATTATTGGTTTAAACAGCAGCAAAATAATGAAGTGAAATCTCTAACATAACTGCATTATTTGTTAATAATAAAACATATTGGGAATAAGTTCACAGCTAAATTTTAACATAGACGCTGCAAACTTATTTTTACAAGTTTGAACAAATTTCTGTCATCAATAAACTCGTCAATAAATAAATACAGTTCCGAACTGCTGGTAAAAAAATCTTTTTCATAACAGACTCGACATATTTTATCCAACTGAACCATCCATCATTCATTAATTTAAATCCTAAAATCTGCCGCTCTTAATGTATATACTTTATAACCAAATAATTATTTAATAATATTTTCAATAAACCACCAATAATTTACGTTACCATAATTAAACATTTCACAGTAATCCAGCCATTTATTTAAAATATTATACCGTAAATAATTTTCGAATGTTTGATTAAATTATTTACATCATTAAAATTATTAAAAGTGCCTGCTGGATAAATTAATTAATAAAATCATATACAGATTCATAATTATATTAACTTAAAATCAAATTCAGGTAATATATTTTAAATATATTGTGCATTTTGACAACTTCCACGTACACCTGTTATTTTAAATTCGAACATGGTTAACAGAATATAGAAAAAAATTATATGGCAAAAAGTGAATAGAATTAATATACAAAAAATTTACTAAAGAAAAAGGGGCAAAATGAATTCCGATTAAAAGTTGTACTTTAAAATCCAAAGTTAGCACCACTTCTGGTGAAACAGGATGCGAGAGAATGATTAATAAATTAAGACGTTATCTGACGGCCCAAATTTGACAATCATGTCTTGTAAGGCTAAAAAGATATAGGGGCGAACATAACTTCGTGGTACCCAGTAGTTATATTGACACCCTAGGCCCAGGATATGCAATATAAGCCATGACATTTTTTTGTAAATCAGATAAGTAGATTTTTATATTTCAATTTAAAATACATTGAATCTTATATTTTGGAATCGACTAAAATGATTTCATTTTCAGAAATTTGAAATTTTTCTTCAAATAAATATTTTATTTGTTACTGTCAAATATATATCCTTTATATTGAACACAGGGAACTTAAGTTACTATTAATTAGTAGACTCGCCATATAAAGCTTTGACTATTATACACGATGATGAGGTACCTAATAGCAGATACTATTACATTGTCACTGTGCAATATAACTGACGAAGCCAAAGGGGACGATATTGACATAAACTATAAGTAATACAAAGTGAGGTGGAAGGATCATCCAAATATAGCTTTTCTGAATCATGAAATTCCTCTTGTGCAAATTCAAAATGGAATCGCAAGAGCGATGAAGAAAAATTTCCATAGATGACGCAGTAGGTGGTGACTGACGAAGACCAAGGGGACAATATTGACATAAATAATCATTAGTGCAAAGCGAGGTGGAAGTATTATCAAAATATAGCTTTGATGTCTGGTTTCTGATCATGGAATCCAAATCCAAAATGGAATCCTCAAATGTGATGAGGAAGAATTTCAATAGAGGACTCAGTGACAGCTCAAAGAAGTGCTCTTTAATTAATATTGTGTATTTTTTTGGTGATAAACTGGTGGAGAGAGAAGAAAATAACCAGTTTGCCTTCTAAAGTAATGTCGTATACTTATGGAATCATCTTTGTGGTTCCAAGAAATAGTTGCCATAAATTTTGAAAAAAGAAACTGAAAAAATTTCTCAACACAAGTCGTTTCATTTTTTTTGGTCTTCGTCTTCGTAAATACAAAATACTTCGTTAAATTTAAATACATAATGCAGGAATGTATCATTTGAGATTATTTTATCATACCTACCTACCTATTTATTTGCTTATCTGGTTCCTATGTATTTTCTGCGCTACTCGTTCATAAAGACGATTATTATTACAAGCATGTTATAGAAACTGCTTCAATATCACATAGTACTGCCAAGGTCGTCTTTATACATGGTAGAGTTTTGATTTTAATCCCCTTAGTTTTAAAAATCTGAGGCGATTCTGAAACCTTGTAATAATATAATTTTTAAATAATTCAGTTAAAAAAACAAATTGGAATTCAGAAAAAGTGCAATGAAAATTTTTCGGTTACCCGATGCTAAACTGTCCCGCCCGCGGCGTACGATCCATAGGGGAAGCTCCAGTAAATTATTTACAGCCACTGTAGATATCAGAACTGTATGCGTTAAGTAGGCGAAGGAGTCCCAACGATCGTCTATGTCTATGTGATTTTTGTAGTTCTTATATCGAAATATATAGTTATAAACTAATTATGTACTAATCAGTCCTTAAACCATCTAACCCATAATGAATCAAACTTCTAATAGACGGAGCTGAACTATAGTCTACTTCTAGGAAACTTCGAGGAAACTAGAACTGAGGCAAATGCTAGATTGTTGTGTACTCACCTTTTCCGTATTGTTGATTAAAGGAATCTTTCCATTCAACGTCCGTACTGATGACAACCAACAAGCTAGAAACTGGTCTCCGAATGGTGAAGTGCACATCGCCCGATGTGGGAGTCCTTCTACCTGGAATGAATCCGTCTGCAATTGGCTTATTGCAATCAACGAACTTTATTCGCGATTATGATTGAATATTTTTAATAATTAATATTAAAATATTGTTTTTACGATTTAAAAACGCGTATTGCTACCAACTGTTTCAGGACTGATTAGTTATAATTTTATAAGTTTCATTATATATTCTATAATATAGAATCTATATTTGGAATTTTTAAGCTTGCATAATATATGACTTATGCGAGTGTCACCAAAATTGACCAAATTGCGTACCAAATCTGAGTTCCATATATTCACATATTCGTAAGTAGGCACCCTGTATATTTAGTAATAGAGCAACAACAAAACCTGTTCGTCTAAATCTTAACTAGGGCAATCCATACTGATTCGAATTTAAAATTACCTAGTCTCATAATATATACATATATATTTAAGGATTCTAAATTATACGATTATCTATAATCCTGTTACCTGCTTAAACAGATTTGTAAAATATCAAGGGAAGAAATGGTCTACCACCCCGCTGTGGTATAAAGAAAAGATTTGAAGTGCCCGTTGAAGGCACAAATTACAGTCGGGTATAATCTGAAGGAGATTTTGACTTTCCACAATTATGGATTACTGACAATAATGAAATGATTAATGTTTAATGAAGCAAATGATTATTGTATTTTCTCTTTTTGTGTAAATTCTTCCATGGACTTAAACTTAAAGGTATATAGTGTCAACACTGTCAACTAAAGTTAAATTGACCATATTTAAGTAAATAATTTGGTCTTGAATTAAAGGATAAGATTTGAATCTTTAAAAAGTATAAAAGCGAGATCCTCTGTTGCCGGTTACATAACTGTTAAGGTCCGATATTTGTATCGTTGGTTAACCATTCATTGACTAAAGTATGAATTTATGAAATAAATTATTGTAGCAAGAAGCTTGATATTTGATAATCAAAAGATTGGATTCAAGGAACAAGATCCATGAACGTGATTTTAATGTATTTTAAAAAAATAGTCCTCTAAGTTTTTACAATAAAAGGACATGGTGTGACATTTACTTACTATGGTGACACCAAGTCCCAAGTCCAATTTATTGTAGTTTTGATTGGTAGCACCAAACAATTTCAGATCATCAGCAAATAAAAGGAAACTCAGAGCATGCCACTGATAAACCGAACAGCAGGGTTCCTAAATGCGACACCTGACTTGGTTTCTTTTGATTTGAAATTGTTGATACGATCAAGTTAATAATTTTTCCAAAGGGGCCCACTTATTTCTATCAATTTCAACTGGTTCATCAAGATTTGCTAATTAACCATGTTGAAGGTTTTTTCACAAAGCATATATGAGATCCATCCTCCAAAGCAAGAGACAAAATGTCAGTATATATGATCGGGTTAAGTTAATTTGATCTTCCTGAAGGAAACCCTAATTTACTGATCAATAGTTATATTAATGATAATCAAGTTGAGAAGTTAACAAGTTACTAACCTGGTTTTTACGTAGTTTGGGTATAACCTCAGAATATGGATGGGTCTGTAGTTTGCAACATCTACAGATTCATGAATAAAATAATAATAATAATAATTGTCTATTTTCGGCAAATATAATTAACAGTGGGTCTGTAGTTTTCAACATCTACAGATTCATGTATAAAATAATAATAATAATTGTCTATTTTCGGCAAAAGAAATTAACAGTGGCTAAAAATAAGAACAAGGAAAAGTCCCGAAAAAGGGCGAAGTTCACAATGAGATGTGCTCTACCCTCTCCACTCTTCCCAAGAATGACAAGTTGAATATGTGTTTGAGTCTCGGTTTGAGTATAACTCTTTAAACTAAGTGGGAGTATTTACGATAAAGAATCAAAAAATAATTTCTTAAGTGTTTGGGTAAACAAATAACAAATTTTATTTTTGCAGCGCAGCGCATCGGCGCACTGTGTAAGATTAAGTCGTAATAAATATAATTCATTTGTACTTCTGTTGTGGATTTACTGGAGATAATACGTTTAATCTTAATTCTTAAAATATTTTCGGCTATGTCAGGGATTTAAATAGCAACCAGAGCTATAATCTCTTCATGTCGGTAAATATTGAATTTGTTTGATAGATTATTTATCGCAGTACTCATATCGGGATGTAAGAAAAATCATAGATTTGTGATTATTCAAAAGAGATTAAGAGAACTTACCGCCTTTGTATATTGTATTTATATAGATAAACAAATTTATATTTGATAACAAAAATACATTTAAAATCGTTTACTTTCGGTGATTTATCACCAATACTTGGATGGTGTCACTTATTAGATATAACTTGAAACTGAAATACAAAGAACATAGAACTCGACAAATCAAGTTAATTTCCAAATCAGAACTCAAATGTGGAACACTTTTATTTTTGACTTATTTGAATAACTCATTTTTTGAAATTTAGAATGATAAAAATTGCATCAGTAGCTGACATTAATTTGTTTTACATTGAAATACAGAGGCCTACTGCGATGTGATTTTGACCACCAAAAACCACTTTGAATGGAGATTTCTTTACTGCAATGACTAAATTGGCACTAAAATTAGAGATATTAGCATATTATTATACTATTATTAACCAGCAATTTAGTTTTGGTGCAGGTTGATCCAATTAACTGAATTTGCTCACTTACATCGTTTAATTTCTATAGCAATCGAATTTAGATTTTTCGATTTATAGGTGTCGACTTAATCAGCATAAAACACGTGCTCTCATTATTATACCCAGTATAACACGTTTTTTTGAATACATATTTATATAACATACATTTATATATTTATAATTAATGTTCTGCCCTTGAAAAAATATTTGGAAATCTATGTAGGATAAGGAGATTAAGCAATTAATATCTCCACAAAATTCATGTTTTAGAAATCTAATCTATGATTATCTTCCTTTATATTTTTCTTTACGTGCGCTATATTTTTAAAGTAGTTTAAAATAAAAGTTGTCCTGTGTTATCGTATCATTTAATAATAACGTATGTGGTGTATTATTAGTGATCACTTTAGAAAATAAGATCATTTATTTTATTTACATTAAACTATTATAATTAATTAATATTATAATTGTATTTAACCTGCGTATGACATAAAAATAACCGTATTGACGTTTCACGATATTTACTAAGAAGTAATTTGTTGTTGTCATAATAAGATGGAACAAATAACTATTACACAGTATACCTACTTTCTTACAGTATAATAGTAGTTTATGTCATAAGGACGAAAAATCCAGTTTTAGGGCGACTACGAAATATTCGTAGGAGTCCGAAAAACAGTTTTTCGTCTGTGTGTCATACAATATTTTTTATTCGAATGTGGTTATGGATATTAAAATGATATGGAAAATTTAAATGTTATGTTCTTAAGATTTACTTGCTACCCCGCAAATAATACAATTTTCAAGTTTTTTTGTAACAGACGGCTGTGAACTAAGGCCAGATATAATAAATATAACAACTGCACAACTGCTGTCATATCAGTTTGCTTGGAATTAGTATCGAATTCAATTTATATATTATAATATCGAATTTAATCGAAAATATACTACATAAAATAAATACAATAAAAGTTTTATTTACCTGTGCATTACCATTTTACAGTAGAAAAAAAGGGCCAGCATTTTAAAAAGTAGGTAACTAAAAACGCTTAATCTTTTTGTCTGTCACTTTTCCGGCCTGGGCCGGAAAAGTCTTTTCAGGTCGTTTACTTGAAGTAGGTAGAAAAGTTCTACCTTTCGTTTTTGTTTTATGACCGAGAAACGTAATTTTTTGACACATTCGAATAAAAAATATTTCCTACCTCGTCTAAATTAGATCTGAATTTGTAACATAAAATTATTTCATGGTAAAAAACATATTTTAAAATAAAGATTTCAACATTTTTATTTTCATATACTCATAATCAAAATGTTAAAGAAATTATTAAAATCATCTTTATCTCTTTTCAAATATTTGTGTATACTTGCGGGCGGAGATGATCTATTTAAATTTGTTTATTTATGGATTTAATGATTATATTTTAGAACGGAGTTCACTTAGGTGGAGATAAAATCGTGCATATTAATTAATATTTAATAAAATTTTAAATATAGGAATAATCCTATCCTCGATAAAAATATCGGAATATGTTAGGTTAGAGATAATGTTAATGAAAAATGTAAAGACGATAATCTTACATATATGAACAAATAACAAATTCCATGTTGCATTCGGGCGTTGATAGTTGCCACTAAATATCCAAATTCTGGTACGTCCAATATTTCAAAATGATGAAATCAACGTATGTATTATGTGTTTCAGTTAACATTTATTTTAATTTATTTTCGTTACATTTAGAGGGGGTGGAGTGGAATGATAAAGCAACAAATCTTTTCACAATACAGGATAAACACAAGGTAATGTTTGCTTTCAAAATTTTCTTTATCCTATGAGATGAAAAATTTGAATTCATGAAAACGCAATTTTTTCCCATATATTCTGATATCAGTATTTCAAACAGGGTGATTTTTGAAAATCCAAAATCGGCTATGAAAATATTTATAAGAAAACAAGTGTTAAATTTCAGAATGACTCTCTAGTAATATTGTTTAAAAAGAATTAATAATTACGTGGTAAAAATAGAGCCTGCGGGGCTCAGACGGGGTGAAACCTCAACGGGAAACATTCTTGTAGCGAACAGGGGTTGTCTATTTATGTGGTTGTTAAATATTGGACCTGAACCTTTTCTTGAGAAAATTATAGCAAATTTACTATAAAAGGTAAAATGTTTCGTTATATTACCCTGTATAATATTAAGTGAAAGTTATATTTTACTATTTCCGACGCTAAAATGATAAGGAAGGTACCTGGATTAGCTACGAAACAATGACAATATTGGTATTACCTATGATATTTCCCAAATAAATCTTAGGGGTAGATATATTTCAGGTATACGATAAAATATTTTTATGATATAAAGGATTTACCATTGTATTACTGTCTTTTTTTCGCATACCTGTATACTAGTGTATACTGTATTTTTAAATTATACCTACAAATTAATGTCCAGCTAGTGTCCGAACAATAAGCTCACAAATAATATGTCGCATGATATTTTTGCTACAATAACCCACAATACATTTATAGCTGTTCAAGTGAGTAGAATAATAAAAACATTTTGTTCGGATAATGTTGATTAAATAAAGAATACAAATTATCCTTTCTTAAATATTGATTCTGACGTAGTTTACAATAATAGCAAAACGATTAACTCTCCGTACATTTCGTCAACGAAGTTGGTATCAGCTGAAGATGATTAAAACTAAGACAGAAACGCCTTAACCAAGAGTCTTGTAAAGAGCGATAGGAAAATGTTTACTATTTTTAGTTTTATCTTTTCCCCTAACGAATGTATTTCCAAAAAAACTGCAGCAGTACTAAACCAGATGAAGACTATAAGTATGAATATTTATTTTTCGGTTAAAAATATGAAATCTACAAATGTTCATGACATTTTTTAATAAAGATTCGTTACAGTGTTCTTATCGAGGTTCTTATAGTTTAACCGAGAGTTTAACTTAGGTAGATAAGCCAAACAATTTTTTTAAATGTCCATAAAGAAAATAATTATGGACAAAATAATTATATTTCTCCATCGAACTGTCTTTCGTTCTTTACTGTTAATTACTGTATTTTATTTGAAATTTAATACAGTATTTAGAGAAAACTATTACAATTTGACTAAGTATTATATTTTAATTTTTATAAGATATGTTAACTCCTTTTTCTCTAAATAATTGAAGTCATAAATATTTTGCAACACAGTTATACGCTATTCTCTACTTAGTTCATAAACATAAAACATAAAAAAGAATTACAATACCTACTAAACAACTACACCAGCTAAAATCCATTTTGTGATAATAAACTGCATGTTTATTATCACAATTATTGGTAAAGGATTTATTTACATAAATATTTGATTCATTAAAAACATATCAAACTCATGTAAAACGAGTTTGGCCCTGTATATGACTTAAACTTAAAAACTAATAAATGCAAAAAATATTGTTGGTGGCACAATATTGACAATAAAATGTCTAATATTCATCATTATTAACTAAATTTTAAAATTTTTCCTTCCATTCTAAGCAGATTTTAATTCGTTTCGGATTATGCTTTTGCCGAAACTTTCAAACACAGAAAAAGGTACATTGGACAAAATAATGAATGTATTTGTGACTTCATTAAATGTTAAGATCGCCAAGTTTAGAAGCGGGAGAGATTCAATAAGGAAAAATATTTACTATTTTTGGTTATATCATTTTTCGTGTTACCCAAGCTAAATCATAAGTTTGGGAACCGAAGATTATGAAACATTTAATTTAATTATGTATAATTGTAGTCTTCTTATAGAAGATAGATGTCCAACAATTTTTTAGCAATAAATCGAGTGTTTTGGTGTATTGCACTTTACTAACCGGATTATGATCTATTTAAAAAAAACAACGACGTGCGAATATGATATATCCACAATTATATGTATTTCATATTGGTCAACCCAATCGATTGCAGAGTTTGCCATATCCGGTATCTGTAATCCCAGATTAACTAAATCCGGGATTAGCCAGGATTTGCAGAAAATAGAATTTTGTAGGTATCTGTGGAATATTCGTCAGAATTACAGAAACAAAAATCACTGATTATGGCATAAAAGTGATTATCATCGTATCATAAAACAGTTTCAGCGGTGCAAAGTTAAATTGAGTATAATTTATTTTGATGAATAATAAATATTATAATGTGCGTGTGTGCATATTAAACGCATACGTAAAATGACATAATTGGATAGCAATAAACGTACATTTAAACGTCGTTAAAATTGATCATATCTAAGTAATTATTGGTCTAATACGTAAAAAGTCATGGGTGCGATGGAAAACAAGAAGTTTAAAAAAGAGCGATTATGATGTTTTACCTGTGTGGAAACGTCAGAAAGAGGAGCACCCTTGGTGTTTGCAGCGACCCATGCTTCAGCAAAAGTCTCCATAGCACTCTGGAAGTCCATCGTCATATATTAAACTCATTCAAGAAAAACAACACGACAATGTTGGGTTATTATTTCATTACGCCGACAACGTGACCGGTGGTTCGAAAGAGCATGTGACGCAGCGACCAGCACAACCAATAATCCGACCACGACTAACTGGAATACTACAATCTACAATCTGCCGGAGCGCCGAGTCTGATCGTCAGCGTGTTGGCGGTGCGCTCTTAACCGAACACCGCACTTTCAGGGAATTTAGATCGCGCCACCCCCTTGCATGCGCTCAAGGAGTAAAGACGTTTAAGGTTTTTAAAAAACGATCAACTGCACACTTTTTCTTAATGAATATGGCCGGCCCACTAGCCAACCAGATTTGTACATCTCAATCTTTATCGCCGATATTTTACAATCACTTAAATCCCATACTTTAAAATCTTCATTCCTCCAAAAACAACTAATCAGCAATGTATCCCGCTGCCTTATTCTTTGCCTACCAGTCTATTGAACAACGTGACGCGGTACTCGCAGGAATATACTTTCTACGCGAATTTTTTGTGATTATCGCGTTTTAAAGTAAAATAAAACTATTTTCTTGAAAGTTTTCATAATAGACGCGCTTGCGCCTACAGGATGATAGAAGCGTCTGGATGCCAAATGAATAGATGTGTAGGCGGAGTCGCTCCGTCGGGATAGGCGTTTCACATCGGAGGTATGTCCCACCAGTAACAAAGGGTTCAAGCAAATTATTCATCCCTACAGATTTCCGCATAAAATAAAATAAACTGCTGTAATGTGATGTAGAAGACGGGTCCCACATGCGTTTGTATATTCTCTTGTCCCGAATGTGAAGACGACTACATTTCTTTAACACATTATGGTTTTCCTATGATAATTTTATTTCTTAAAAGTCTTTCGAGAATACACACTGCTTCGTGCCAATTTTATCTGATTCAACATATGCAGGAAGCTGTTCCGGATCTTGATCGAAAATTGAATTCTATTTTTCAATATTCGCCTAAATGTGAACACCTATCCTTAACATCGAAATCCTATTTGATACGTGCAACGCCAAATACTTCATTTTTCAACGTAGTCACCCCTAAGGAAAACAACTTTGAAGTGCCACACGGATCCCACCTTGGACATCTATCAGTTTCAATTTTTATTCACATTATAGGTAGTAATTGTTTTCCTTATTCTGACTATTCGCTTTGCTCATTTGATGTAAATTTAAAGAACGAATTCTTGTAATTAAATAAATATAAGAAAATAAGGATTTTGAAAAATTCTGAAGAGCTCGCAAAATGAACGTACCAACAGAAATTTAACTTTAATCTTCGAATGATACAGCTTCACAACGACGGTTTATACTTGAAATTAAACACCCAATTTGGTCTTCATCAATTTGGTTCCATCATTTTTCAACTATAAAAGGAAATAAAATGGTAAATTTTTATACTTAGATCTTTTTATTTAAGCATTTTTGAAGGGAAATTAAAAAATACAATCGTTTAATGATTTCTTAGTCATTCATATAAAATAGGAGTAGCAAAACCTTCCATCGTTCAGCACAATACCAAATGTCCAACTTTTAGAAAACAGCAATTTTCTGGACTCTGAACCCTCTGAAGATGATTTACTTGTATTCTCTGATGGTTCCTGGACCCATTATCACTTGGAACTCAATTGCATGGTAGACAAAGAAAAAATTATTATTTAGCAGCATCAAGCACTTTTAAACCTACCCACTACGTATATAAAGAGTCTAATCTCGGTGTTGTAAACTGCGTTCTATTATTTTATTAAAAAATTCAAGCCGGAAGGTCTTGTTGGTCATCTGTTCTAATTTTTCAACTTTGAACAAAAA
This sequence comes from Rhagium mordax, assembly GCA_963680705.1. Taxonomy (NCBI): domain Eukaryota; kingdom Metazoa; phylum Arthropoda; class Insecta; order Coleoptera; family Cerambycidae; genus Rhagium; species Rhagium mordax. Next base: position 17,212,357 of record OY796664.1, read on the forward strand.
TTAGACGTGGTGCTCTGACAGTCCACCACAAGTGAAAAAAGGATTGACACATATACGGATGCAATATGGACGAAGGAGTAAGTCCGAAGTATATGGTCAAAATGGAGCGCTGTCAAAAGCCTCAGAAATTCACGTTATAAATCAAGGATCGGTCCGAAATAATTTTGTTCGATAGCAAAATGTCATGCAATGAAGGAGGAAGAAAATAGGAATTTAAATCGAGTTTATAAACGACGAGCAGAAAACCAAAATTAAGGACATTAATATATCTTTCTACGAAATACCATCTCCAAAAATAGACAACGAGAAGAACAAAATAGGCTACAACACACCTTCAGAGAAAAAGAAGCCTAGGATTGAATGAGTACCTATAGAAGGGTACTCACAAAAGATCTTCCTAGATCAAGGTGAGGTGACTCATCTCACGCTCAAACAAACCTACTGATACGATACGATACGAAAATGATACGATATTTATATCCTCTTTAATTTGTCGATGGTTGCATCAAGTTTGACTAAGTAACTGCCGGGATAAAACCAAAAGAGAGCTGAAAAATGTGAACAGAAAACTTAGTTTTCTATTTGTGGACACCTTAATTGGGCCGTATCTTCTCTACCTCCGAGCAATCTGAAGTAATGAGTGAAAGAATATCTCCTTTTTGAAGTTTGAAATCCACTATTTAGGTACATAATAAAATTCATAGTTGCGGTATAGTGCAATTTCTTTTAATTTTAACGTTTAATCTGTGAGAGGGATTTTTCCATTATACACGGATATTGGATGTGTGTCCCTGGTCTTTAAATGTGTAGCCCCCTCCCGCACAAGGCTCTTCTAGAGCCTTCTGGGATAAAGGGGGTCGTAATTACATGTGGTGAATTTATTATTATTTATATTTATTCTTTCATGTTGATCTTCATGGAAAATGTTTGATTATTTCTGTTTGTTGCTGTAGTCGTTAAGGAAAAAATCGATTAAACAATTTTGTAACGCTCGCTATATCGCTAATCACCCCTTATTGTAATAGAGAATACTGGAACACTTCTGATGATAGGGTCCCAAAAATAAAAAAGGGAGATAGATTCGATGAAAAAATATTTATTACTTTTGCTCATATTTTTTTCTTAATGCATGTAGGTATTGACAAAAGCAATTCTCGAGGTAAACTATAAGAATACTATAATTATAAATTTTTATTTATTAATATGAAATATTATTATTATTATGAAATATGCAAGGTTCAATATATGGTTTTAAAAAATTGCTCAAACAATACATATTTTTTTAACAAAATTGTAGTTCCCTTATATTTTAACGCAGCAATTTCTTTTTGCAATATATCGATTAAGTATTGTTTGTAGTTTATTTGTGGCGGATAGTTAATATTCATTAAACTTATTTCTGGGAATCAAAAGTGTCAAAGTGAACTTTTTTGAACAAAGCATTTTTTGTTATCACAGTTGAAAAAGGATCTAGACTTTGGTTCGAAACGAAAAGACAATATTGTATTTATATTCATTTGGAACTATATACAGTGGTTTTCTGGAGCAAACTGTTGAGGTTTGCCTTTGGTGCTACACTTTTATCTTGACATATTTTGGCCATTTTCTTATTTCTATTTATTTTTTAGAATTTGGCGTGATTCCCAGAAATAAGTTTAATGAATATCGACTAAGCAAAAACTTATAACCAAAAATACTAAATATTTTTCTAGGCCTTTTTGCCATAAGTAATAATTGTCACATATACCGATTGTTGACTATGCCCTTATTTTATAGAAATAAAAGTCTTATCACCTAATATTCGCAGTATTTAACACTTTTTTCCAAAATCAAACCAGAGAAAAAAATGTTCGTTTAATACGACTTAAACGAGGCCATGGCCACGCTTGGTTTGAATAATGTGGCGCGGAGTTCCATCTTGCAAGGATTTACATATTAATTTGGTCGTTGAGAGTTACAATGGGAAAATCTATATTTTCTGTCTGTCCGTTGCCTGTATCATCCCCTCCCGTATAATCTTTAAGCAAAGAAGGTATTTAATTCAATTTAATTTTAATAGTAGGTATACAGGGTGAGTCTTAAGTGCGTAGGTTCAGTGAAAAAAATGTTATAAAAATGTGCTCTGTTACTCGAAACGCTCTTTAGCGTATTCCAAAGGGTGTATCGAATTGCATTATTGTCGAGAGTGACAAAAGTACCTATTATTGGTAGAAGAAAAAATTATTCTGTATTTATTTATTTTTTGTTTACTAAACACTAAATTGCACTGGAAAAAATATGTTGGAGGTTAAAATATAACTACGTACTTAAAACTCACACTGTATACTGTTCTCATTAAATTTGATATTTTAATTAAATTTTGTTATCTCCGCTGCACGCAGTATACATCCATATAATTCCTGGCGTATATCCGCCAAGGTTATATTTTGCCTTTTCTTTTCCTTAATGCCATATCTGTGGGATTAGTTGATCTTATAAAAATGTTATTTAAGTTAGACTATTAGGCTTTGATGGATACTTAAAAAGCCAGGTAAAAATCCTCATGGGCCACTGGCGTGCTGAATTTATTTTGTGGTGTAATTTAACGTTTTTTATACAATCAAAGTTAAACATTTTGTTTTAATAAATGTGCATGAGATAAAAATAATCGATAGGTCTATCAAATGTACCTGTAAAGGTGGCGAGTTACTTAGGCGTCTAAATAAAACTAGAAAAATATGTGAATTAAATTCTTTAGTTAATTTAGTTGCGATTTAAACCAGATTATGTATTAAATTTAATTATATGCATGTTTACGGGTGTGAGAAGATCACTAGTGAACTCTTAATTTTGATGTTTTTGATAGTGCACTTCATTGGATTGAAACAACATATATGGGATGGGGTTAATGCTAAAGTATTTATTTTCAAAATATTAATATTAATTTACCTACATGAATTAATTCAATTATAAAATTTTTATTATTTTTATATGAAAGCAAGAACTTATCGATTAGACCAGTGGTTCTCAAAGTGTGCGCCGCGGCGCCCTGGGGAGCAGTAGCAGTAATGGGGCAGAAAGATTACTAAATGGCGTCTACAAAAATTCCAAATTGTTTTCGTAAATTCTTGAACTTCCTCGATAATTGCGCTAGCTCTCGTTTATTGTCTCAGATAAATAGCCTCGTGTTTCTTGTATTTTTGATGATGGACAGGTACCAATTTTTATTAAACAGTAATAAACGTTGTGAGAGTGCAGATAAAGAAAGTACACCCTTAAATGAGAGTGGCCGTGTCCAGTTTGATTCCAAGATTTGAGAAAATGTGCAGTGATCTGCAGATATAATGCAAATATAATAAATTAATAAACTTTTGTTCAATAATGCAGTTGTTTGTCTTGTTTATTATATGTCTATTACAATGTTTTCTGGTGTTATACATGTTTTATTTATTTTTATCTCTTACTTGTGACTCTTACTTGTGATTAGTCATGTTTTGACTTAGGGAAGGGCACCGAGAGTCAAAAGAGTTTGGGAACCACTGGACTAGACAATGTAATAAACATTGGGGAATACTTCCTCCTTTATTAATTAACATTTATCTTTTATTTTACATTCATATACGACTAGAAAAATTCTGACAATAAAAGGTTACTAGGTACCTAGTAATTGGACTTTTGAAAATAAAAAATCAATTTAGATCTAAGTAAAATTTGGTAATATTGGTATGATAACTGACCACTTGTTCAATCAAGCAAATGCATTTATACTGGATAATGCATTTGAGCACGCCAATGCCACTATCTGTGGATAATCCTCTTATACCTATATCCTGTCGACGGCCATGCACATTCTTCATTTGGTTTTACGTGAGGTTTAAAGATTTAAAACTTATCTTTAGTTGTGACTTAGTTGATGAGATATGGCTTCGAATAATGTGTTCTAAGTACATGTACCTATGTAGCAGAACATTCATTTTACATTGATACAGGGTGCCCCGCTACATCGTGTAGGTACCATATTCGCTCTCTCCTAATTTAATTTATGTGTCAAAAATTCGAAAAAATGTCCTGTCACGTAATACCCAACAATTCCTATCAATACGTTCAGCGACAATTTTGTTTGACTGAGTGTTTGTCAAATATAAAGATTGGTTGTGTCATAATAATGAAAAACTGACAAATTGAGTCCAAGTATTTTCTTTTTTATTTTATTTTTTTTGTGCCTGTTGCGTTTGGTTTTCATAATCTCTATCGACCGGTTCCAGCATCGTTGAACGTGATAGAGATGGAATTTGTGTTTTGTATGATTTAATTGCCAGCTTTCTTATGCTCTGATTAGATTATTTAATATGTCTGTTTTGTTTTCTTTATTTCCTAAATTCTCTAACCATTTTCATATTCTGGTTTCCTCGTATTGTCAAATCATTCCATTGACTTCCAAAATATTATTTTCAGGGATATCTCTTCGGATATCACACTTACATACTTTCTCAAGAAGGCCAATATAATTAAATAAAAATAAGTTTTAAATGCTTTTGGAAATTTAGTAAATTGGCTATTATATATATTAATATATATATAATTATATAATTAAGCATTAGGATACTTTTTTTTAGAAAATATCAAATAACTCAACTTTTATTATTTTTTATTATTGAAATCTTAGTTTTTTATTACTTTTTAAAAAAAAAAAGGATGAAAATTTTTTAACGAAATTTGGTATACAGGCGTTTTAGGTCATGCTGAACAAGAATCTGTAAAAACAAAAACTCTATCTCAATCGCTAATATAAATTCCTAATTTTTGCCAATTTCTTTTGATCATAGTAGGCGTATCTAAGTTTGAAAAAATTTTTTATTAATAACTTTTTAAACACAATCTGAAAGAAAAGAAGTATACCAAATTTGATATAAATCGATCAACAAATGGCCTAGATATTGGGGTGTAGTGGTGAAAAGTGAGACACACTGTATAAAAAGTACCCCGTATAATATAATTTATATTTGGTGGTTATTGATTATGTTTGTTTATTAATAAAAATACTGACGCTGCGAATTAATTTGTTGATCCAACCAAATTTTTACCAACTTTATAAATACCTCTACTTCGAAAATGTAAAAATATGCAGGACATTCATTTAAAAATTACCTTAAAGAAATTCAGGTGCAGTAAATTATCCTGTTTCTATATTCCAAAAGAATAAAAACAAGTACCTACTTTTATTGGACGCAAGTCCTATATTGGACTTTGACGCAATATTAGGACACCCTGTACGTAAAGAAGAAAGGGGGGGTAACGTGGATGAGAATCGTAGACAGTCATAATTGCTGTGTTTATAATGGTTAAAAATTGCGGTGATCAATGGCAAATTTTGTTCGGTTGTAATGCAATATAATAATCAATTATTTTTCTTTTAATTTTAAATGTATATTGTAGCTGTTGACACAGAGATGGAAATTAGCAAAACGTTAATTAGATATTATTTTATCTTGATTACGGTATGTAGTAGTTTGCGACGCGTAATCAAGTATCGGGTTTGCTTAATGAAAAATTATAACGCTGTATTAATTTTATAGCTATTGTATAAAATGTGGGTGTTAAATGTTTAAACTGAAATTTATTTCACAACGTTTGGATTATCGTTAATCTTTAGAAAAATAATAATTATATATAAATGTTTAAATCTCGAAAACAAAGACTATGACAATAACTACTAAATTATATCAAGATAATGATTAAAGTTTAATAATAGAGGTAAACAGTGGAATTTATTAAATTAGTTGCATAACAAGAGTAAAATCCGTTTAATGCGAAACAATGTTGCAAAGTTGGCAGGTTGGTTTTAAATTAAAAAGGTTTAAATAGAAATAATCTGTTGTTTACACAGTGTTCTCTCTTGCTCTTAATTGCGATAATCTTTTCAAAATAAATATTTAAGTGGCTTATATCAAGTTAAACTTGCGTTTTTGTATTGAACTGATTTAAGATAAGCAATTGATTAGTAAAACATCCACTTGAGAATTAACCTTAATTATTAATTGTGTCCTTTGAAGTTCTCCGTTTAGGATTTTGAACATTAGTATTTTAAACGATTAAAATTTACCTTGCGAAAACATCACTTAAGAAAAGTATTTCTACATATCTATACTGGAAAAGTAGAAAGTGAAAATATTCATCCAAGGATGGAAGAGTTTATTTTTGTGTAGAACCCAACAAAATATTTACATCAGTTAGAATCGTCACTATAAATATTCCCTCCACCAAAAGTGTTTTTTAAACACCGTGCAAATTATAACACAATGAAATATGTCTGAAAATTGCAATAATTTGAGTAATAAAGTGGTAAATATTTTAAAACAATACTTGGTTCGAAACCGATAAGAAATAAGAAATATTTTGTATCTTAGAACTAAACAAAGAAGTAGGCAGCATCCCATTTGTAAAAAAAGTCACTGACGGCGACGTTTTTCGTTTTCCCTGGTTTACCCAAAACAAACTTCTACACCATTTTAAGATTCTTGCAGCAAACGGTTTTTGAAATGTCAAGAATAGTCAGAGGCATTTTAGGCCCTCGTTTAGCTAGATTTTTTCTTGAAATAAGTATTTTTGACACTATTTAAACATATATTATTTTATTTCAGTTTATACATGATTAATAATTGCTTTTACATCAATATAAATTATCATGTTAAGTTGTAAAGAAATATGGCAGTAATGCCTTTATGGAATTCCTGAATAATTAGTGAAATTTGTGCCCTAAGTGCTAAGGAAATTGTGGATGACAAAATTTTGGTTTAACTTTCTAATCACTATCTTAACGACATATAGATAGATACCGACCACAATTGCTTATCTGACCAATACTTTTATAGCAAATGTTTTTAATATTAATCAGAATTTTTAATAATGTGCCAGGGGGAATTGTTATACATATTTTGTGATAGCTATTTTACCTATACCTTTAAATAAATTACAATTTATTTTTGTGCTGTAAGATAAACAGAGGTATCTTTTAAGGGGGCCCGAAATTTTTATCGATCGGTTTTCTCTCACAGTTTTAACGGGTGTAGTACATTAGAAACTGATTATCATCATTCCTAAGTACTTAGTATGGATTCCTCCACTCCACTCTAACTTGTTTATCTATACCAATTGCATAGTTAAATTTCTGGTAGAAGACCAGGAGGCGTGAGAAGATCCAATTTTTGGGGTACGTTACTTCTTCACATATCATTCGCCATCTCTTTCTATCTTGAGCTATTGTTATCCCATTATCTATTCCTACCCTGGACAAATCTTCCTTCAACTTCTTGATCCATGTTGACGCCAGTCTTCCTTTTCTTCTTTTACTTGCTGGTATTCACTTTGTTATTACACTTATAATTTCCTCTGTCTGTGCCCTCCATACATGTCCCAGCCATTTTACCCTTTGTTGTTTGATTTTTTGACTGTCTTCCTCCTCCAAAAGTTCCAATATTTCTTGATTTCGTCTAACTACTCTATATTAATTATGTCCTATTCGAATTGGCTCCAACATCCATCCCAATACTTTTCTCTCAGTTACTCTTAGTTTCCCCTCGTCTTCATTTGTCAAGGAGATTGCCTCCGTTACGTACATCATCACTGATGTAATAGGCATCTTGTAGCTTCTAATTTATTTCCTTATTATCAAGATGTCACTCTTTAGAATCGATTTATTAGGATGATGTTTGCACCCATAATTTGCCCAAATATTTAAATCGCTCCACTTCCTCAAATTTCATCCCCCTATCTTCACCATTGCCTTCTTTACTTCTTTTGCTATTCTCATGAATTTAGTTTTCTCCCTGTTTACCTTTCACTCTATTTCTTCACATTCCCTTACTATTTCCACTAGCATTTGCACCATTATGTCACTTCTTTCAGTAATTATGACAAGTCGTCTGTTCCTTGGCTTATTATGCGTGCTCTACTCTCATGCCAAATTGTAGAACACCGGTGACAATGTATCTCATTGCTTAACTCCTGTATTTATATCAAAATCTTTTGTTTCCCCTTTATGCGTCCTTACCGTAGCCCTTGTTGATTTCAACGTAGCACAAACAGTTTTTCTCACCTTTGTGGCTACACCTATTCCTTTCATGATCTGTATTAGTTTTACCCTATTCGAGTGCGAAAGCCTGTTGAAACTCAATAAATAACATTTCAATGTTTACATTGTTTACATTATACTCACAAGCTTTCTTCATTGAAGTGGCTCCTTATGTCACTATTCATACTATTTTACATTTTGTTATTTCTAAACTTTTAAAAACATCTAGTTTCGGATTACTTGTTACATTTTTAACTTCATCGTTAATATCTATTCCATGGTTATTTGCAAAGGCGTATTGGGCAACAGCAAAGTTATCAGTTCTTCTATATCTGAGATGTTGGTTATTAAATTAACCGTCTCATTTATCAAATATTTTATATCACAATCTCTACAACTAATTTCGTAATCCCCGATCTCCCATTTATAGCGATTTTACCCTTTGAATTATTGCAAGTTGTTGCAATTTATTTCCTGAAGGATGAATAACTGTTACACCAATGTCTGAATTTCTCTTTCAGCGTGAGAAATCGAGAAATTTTGAAAAGCATGTTTCTTAATTATTTTATCAACTAAAATTACGGGGAAATCTTACTTTTAGCCTTAAACCTCAACAATTATTTCCAGATTACGAATATAATAATATTAATATTTAAAATATTTCCGACGGCGTACTGTGGAACTTTTTATTAAATTTGCTGACCAATATCTTTATCTATATGAGATAATCACCAGTTACTTATCTTTAAGTTGATTACTAAACGTTAATTAAAAACCGATTTGGTAAATTAAACACTTGGATATCGATTATTTTTAGACTATACATACAGTACGTTGCTGAATTTTCCAATAAATTAATTATTTGATGAACAGACATATCGATTTTTGTTTTAACACATCTTTTGACATACGTGTCGAATTTATGGTGTATTTGTCAAAGTTGTGACGTCAGTGCAATATGGGTCATGTGACCTGTTTTAAACTGTATTTTAATTTTAAACTGGACCAGTTAATTGAAATACTTTACTTTTAGTCGAAATGAACTATTCTGTGGCATTGTTGCAAAATTATTTGTGTAGAAATTGGTTCAAGAACAATGTTTCTAATGCATAATTATAAGAAATGCCTAAGAATTAAGGCATAAAAGCAGCAGTCGTACAGGCTTACAGAGGTTGATAATTAATTAGCGTTTTTTAAAATGATGATAATCATAAGATGAGCGTAAACAAAATCATCGTATTATAATAATAATAACAGTTAATCAGTGAGCACTTGAGATTTATATATTACACTAATCGTTAAGTCGTGTAACTTGGTTATCAGGGGTATTAAATCAAATTGTTGATTAGTAAGAAAATTATCTCAAACATACACATTAAATTGTGTACGAGTACGTATGCCTCACTACTACGTCAAAGATATAATTTAAAGAAATCTACACACTGAAACAATTGCTTTATGGAAGTTTTCATGTTCAATCCCTCGCTGCAGTACAGGGACTATCTAGTGAAGATTTTTTTGGTATTGGGTGTGTGTCTGTTGTCTTTAAATATCCGCACCGAACAGGGGCTCCTCAGGGGTAAAACAGGTCATATTGCATGAGTTGTTAATTTAAAAATCACCGAAGATTAACGATTGCTGTTGTAAAAATTACATTCTAGATAATGGGCAGGCCATGGCTGGACCTCATTCTACTACCAGGCAACTTTTTTGACCAGCCCCACCCCAGCCGATTTTTTTGTAACTATGATGAGATATAACAATAATTTTATTATTTGCATATTTTCTCGCATATTTTGTATTATACGCGAAAAAAATATGGGTATACTTTATATTAATTTAATATTTGTTTTAAAAAGCGGGTTCTCGGCGCACAGTGGGACAAAAGTGACTTGTTTTGTTCAAATCAGTCTGCAGGTCTTAATAGTTATTAGCAATCGGAAAGTTCTTTTTTTTTTGAAATTTTCGTTTTTTAATTGCCTATCGATCTGTCGAGGTAGATTTTCGATTTTTGTGTAAATATTACTCTATTTCTTAAGTAATTACGACACGATAATTTCTATTTTGAAATCTTCGTGTGTTAATTCTCTATCGATCTGTCGAGCTAGATTTCAACTTTTCAAAAATGTTCGAATTTCTTTGGATATTTTTGTAAAGTAAGGGACAAAATCGAAAATCTACCTCGACAGATCTGATAGGCAAAAAGCGAAAATTTCAGAAAAAAGCTTTCCGATTATGTAAGTATTAAGATCTGCAGATTAATTTGAAAAAAGGAAGGTATATTTTCAGATTACTTAAGAAATAGAGTGATATTTACACAAAACTCGAAAATCTACCTCGACAGATCGATAGGCAACTAAAAAACGAAGATGTCAAAAAAATAACTTTTCGATTGCTTAAGTATTATGACCTGCAGACTGATTTGAACAAAAAAAGTCACTTTTGCCCCACTGTGCGGTAGCCCAGCCGGCCCCGTAAGCCAGCGGCCCACCGGTCATTTGCCTGGTTGCCCGCCGCTCCAGTCCGGGCCTGATAATGGGAGTTGTATACGTATAATAAAAATATGTTGGAAATTATGTGAATTTAATCTTTTTTGTTTCTGCGTTTATTCATACGTTTGCTTTATTGAAAATGTATCATCCCAAGGATTACTGCTCAGGCGGGCTTGTGAAATGTGGGTATCAATTTTTTTATCGTGCGAGTGCTTACTCCGGAAGATACTGCGAGCAGGGGCGGATTTATAGACATGCCTAAGATCCTTTAAACATAGGGCGACCAAGAGGTCTCTTTTTTTTACTCATTGATAATAATTTAAGTGAAAAAATATATATCTGTATTAGTCTGAATACTCAATTTCATTTTATGTAAATGTTCCCGTAAGAATTCGAAAGATCTTTTTATCATTTCTTGTTATGTTACTTTTTAATTTTTAGTGGTACTAAAATTTATATAATAAACATATACAGTATGGTGGAAATGTATGGAATAAATTCATTATTTCATCGACATATGGTTTAAAAAAGAATTTATAGACAGGTCGATTTTTAGATTTACATGCGCATCTCTTGAATACTCTTGATATACGGGGTGTTAAGAAAAAGTAGCCCAAGCTGTTACCCATCAGATTATTTGGACGAAAATAATGCGACTGTTATGGTGTGATTCTTTACTTTGGCACGTTGAATTTCAAAAATTATTTTTATTACACGGTGTCCCAAATTGCTTGATTTTGGCTGATTTTCCTATTTCCAGACCAGGTAGAGAAAAACTGACATATGAGTCTAGAGCTCGATTATTGTGAAACGCCGATTGGTGAAAACCACATTTCGATATCTCTAACCGTTTCCGAGATATCGGCAAAAATTGACATTTTACATTCCGAAAAAAAATTTTTAATGTTAAAAAATGTAATTTTTAAAGAGAATTGTGTTATATTGGCAGCAAGGATGACTGGACATATCTTGGCATATATATTTTTGGAAAGCTTATTTTTTGTCTATTTTCTAAAGTCAAAGCCAACTATGGTTTCCATTTGAAATAACAAAATTAGCTTTGATATCAAACAATCGAAAAGCGATATATATATTTTTTAAAATGCATCGTATTCTACGTCAAAAAGTGCCTGTAGAAAGTTTTTACCGTTTGAAAAAATATCCACAAATAAAAAAGTTGACAGTTTTTCGGAATCTGTAAAATGTCAATTTTTGCCGATATCTTGGAAACAGTTAAAGATATCGAAATGTGGTTTTCACCAATCGGCGTTTTACAAAAATCGAGGTCTAGACTCATATGTCAGTTTTTCTCTACCTGGTCTGGAAATAGGAAAACCAGCCAAAATCAAGCAATTTGGGACACCCTGTACAACTTTTTGCTAATGACGCAAATTTCACAACAACGTCACTTCTCTAAATTAGCACTTGAATTCAGGTTAAAAAAATATTTTTTATTTTTAATTCTTGGAAGTGATATATTTTGTTTATTCGGTTCCAATTTTAAATGAGCAACAATTACGAGAACGGAAGATCAAAGTCAAATTAGGCAAAAATAATTTCTTTAAATTAGTATTTTTATTTGCTTCTTTTAGGTACGTACGTAGGTACGCCAGTGGCACTGTAAAACAGAATTAATTTTGGGTTTTCTAGGCAAAAATGTGTACAGGGTAGTTCCCTATATTTTGACCTCTACCTACAACCCTTATGTTTAGAGATATGAAAAAAGTGTAGACACAAAAGTTGTAGATTTTGGTGTCAAATATCTTTTGCCGAAAAAATATAAAACAAAATAGCATCGGAAAGTGAAGAAAGAGAGACAACTTGTGCTCTTTTAAATGGAACACCCTGTATATTTTTGCATTAATAATAATAAATACAGTGTATTAGAAGTAGTCACCCTGATGAATTTATATTCGACGTACCTAAAGCTAATGGTTAATAGCAAGAGCAAGAACGAAAAGCGAAATTACGAGACGCCCTTAGTTAGTTTGGTAGTCCCTTTTATCACAAATGTATCAATATCAATAGGAGGTTATATCTACCGGGACGGGTATGGAGCTGGCCGTTTTTGTGTTTCTATACCTTGGAAGTTGACGGACGTATGTTACACAAAAATCAATTCCTTTAACCTGTAGTCTATTTTTTGCCCTATTTAACCATTTTTTGTATATGGTGATACAAAATAATATTGCATATTTGTTGCTATTTTATTTTTATGACAGTTTATAAAGGGCACCTTGGCAGTAGGTACTACATACAATAAAATACTGAGGGGATTCAGTTTTCAATAATTGACATACTGGACTGTTTATATGCAAACAAATGCATACGTGGACAAAAGAAACAGCACATTTTGAAGTATTGTACAGATAAATTTATTGTGAAAATAACATGCCCAGATTAAAGCCATCGCAAAGTCTTGATGTTAGCCCCCATGATTTAGTTTTGGGTAACTCTAAGAGAAAATGTTTATAAAAATCTATGGTTTAAAATTTTGCAGAGTTAAGAAAAAAGTAAATCCAAAAATCCAATCTTGTTTTTTTCCACAATGCCTAAATTAATTTTGTGTTCGCTTGTCATTAATTAAGTTCATTTATGAGACAATTCCACAAAAGCGTTTTGTTTCTGCTTAATTGAAAACAGAAACTTACATTCGTATATAGATAACTCAGAAATGTCTATCTAACCAGTGTCTAATTTTTTTTGTGATTTAGATAATTTGATTGGTTTTTTCCATTTTTAAACATTTCAATTTACCGGTGATAAAATGGACGTCTACCTTTTGTGCTCTAAGATAGAGTTATGTCACAGAGTATTGCAAGACACAAGTCAACCCTTCTTAAAATCCATTAGCCTTCAATAATAATGTCCGAAGTCTCACAAAGAGCGATTCAGATCGTCTAAGAGCCATAGCGAGAGTTATTATCACTAAACGTTATGCAACAATTAGTTGGAAAGCCTAAGTATATTACTCACTACTTACCAAAGGGCTTTAAACTCTAAAACTCAATTTACGCAACTATAATGCGTAGATATTATTACCTTATACTTTATACTTTTCGCCAAAGATGCTTTTCAATTTTTAATTTTATTAATTTGGGACCGCTGAAAGGCATTATTAGTATATTTCTTGAATATATATTTATATAATGCCAAATATTATGCAGTAAAATGCTCAGTATATTTTTTTCTTTCAATGTGTAGAATTATCATTGAAGAGTACTAAGAATCAGTCAAATGTATATGCCAAATACTTCGTAATAAGGCACTCGGTACACTTTACATTTCAATGTATAGAGCTTATATTGAAGAGTGCCAAAAACCAGCCAAGTATTACATATGCCAAGTGCTTTGTAATAAGGTACTCGGTATATCTTACCTTACAATGTATGAGTCCTCATGGAATAGTACCGAGAATCCGCTAAATATAGTAGATGCCAAGTACTTATGTAACAAGGTACTCTATAGGTTCTTACCTTTTAATGTGTTCACATTAAATAAGAGTACTGAAAAGAGTGAAAACCAGCCAAATGTTGCATGTGCCGAGTACTTGGTAATAAGGTGCTCGGTACAATAGAGTCCTCATCGCATACTACCTAGAGTCTGCTAAATGTAGTAAAAGCCACGTACCATGTAATAAGGTACTGTATGGGTGTTCACTTTTTAATGTGTAGAGTTCACATTAAAGAGTACTGAAAAACCAGCCAAGTGCTGTATGTACTAAGTACTTTGTAATAAGATACCCGGTATATTTTACCTTTCAAGCATAGAGCTTTTATTGAAGAGTGCCAAAAACCAGCTAAGTGTTGTAAATATATTATTATGCCAATAGATTACTTTGTAATAAGGTACTCGGTACATCTTACCTTTCCATGTATAGAGTCCTCATCGAATAGTACCAAGAATCTGCTAAATGTAGTAGATGCCAAGTACTATCTAATCAGGTACTCTATGGGTGTTCACTTTTTAATGTGTAGCAAGAACGAAAGTTCACATTAAAGAGTGCTGAAAACCAGCCAAGTGTTGTATGTACCAAGTACTTTGTAATAAGACACCCGGTACATTTTACCTTTCAAGAATAGAGCTTTTATTATAAAAACCAGCAAAGTGTTGTATACAGAGTGTCCCGAAATTAGCTAGAAAGATTTTGCCATCAGTTTTTACGTCCAAAAATAGTAAAAAAAGTTCCTATAAACATGGCCCCGAAAATGCTTCCTAAGGGAGCTACAGCCCTTTAAAGGTGCATCCTTGAAGACGGTTTTTATTTATTAACTCCGAAACTGTTTAAGTTAAAGTAATAAAATTTTGCACATCCACTAAACTTTCTAAGCCTAACAAAATGAGGTAAATATCATCTCAAAATTTTTACCAAGGATGGGTCAAGCTGTAGGGGTGGGGGGTAAAAATTACCGCAACTTTTTTATTTGTAAATTTTTTTGAGTTTTGACTTCAAATTATGAATTGTCAGAGTTTTTCACAAAGAAAATGCCCCCTTGTGCAACTTCGATCAGAGGCACCGTTTTCGAGATAAATTCATTTTAATATTCAAATGCGTGCTCTAAAATGATTAGGGAAGTGAACACATTTTTTGCTTTTCGCGTCGAAACAAAATTTAAGCATTTTGATCAGTTGTTAAAATAAATAAGAAAATCTTGGTTTGATCTTAAATTTTGTTTTGACGAGAAAAGGAAAAAATTAGTTCACTTACTCCACTTATCTAATCATTTTAGACCATGCATTTGAATATTAAAATGAATTTATCTTGAAAACGGTGCCTCCGATCAAAGTTGCGCAAGAGGGCATTTTCTTTGTGAAAAACTCTGACAATTCATAATTTGAAGTCAAAACTCAAAAAAATTTACAAATAAAAAAGTTGCGGTAATTTTTACCCCCCGCCCCTACAGCTTGACCCATCCTTGGTAAAAATTTTGAGATGATATTTACCTCATTTTGTTAGGCTTAGAAAGTTTAGTGGATGTGCAAAATTTCATTACTTTAACTTGAACAGTTTCGGAGTTAATAAATAAAAACCGTCTTCAAGGATGCACCTTTAAAGGGCTGTAGCTCCCTTAGGAAGCATTTTCGGGGCCATGTTTATAGGAACTTTTTTTACTATTTTTGGACGTAGAAACTGATGGCAAAATCTTTCTAGCTAATTTCGGGACACCCTGTATGCCAATATATTACTTTGTGATAAGGTACTCGGTACACCTTACCTTTTAATATATAGAGTCCTCATCGAATAGTACCGAGAATCAGCTAAATGTAGTAAGTACCAAGTACTATGTGAAAAGGTACTATATGGATTCTCACTTTTTAATGTGTAGAGTTCTCATTAAAGAGTACCGAAAACCAGCCAAGTGTTGTATAGTACTTTTTAATAAGGCACTCGGCACATTTGACCTTTCAATGTACAGGGTGTTTCCTATAAAACTATACCCCCCCTTATTTCGGTCAATTACCACCGATTTTAATTTTTCAAAAACCGGTCTAACACAGAATTTTCCGTAGATTTTGAATATGCTATTACTTTTTTTCCTACTTCAACCGTATACGAGGGGCAGATAGAAGTATGGTTTTTTTAAATGGAACACCCTATATATTTTTACATATTCGGATTCGCCTCGTCCTTATGATTACAAATATATATGACACTTATATATTAGCTATAAAAATGGCGTAAATAATTGAATTTAAACTTAGGGCGTTTCCTTCAAAACTGTACCCCCTCTGATTTCGGTCAATTATTAACGATTCAAAATTTTCAAAACCTACACGTAGAATTTTTCGTAGATTTCATATATGCTATTACTTTTTTTCTCCCTTCAACGGTATACGAAGGGTGGAAAAAAATATGTTTTTTTATGGAATGCCCTGTATTTTTTTACATATATAAGTATTATATATATTTATAATCAAAAAGGTAGGGTGGATCTAAATATGTAAAAAAATACAGGGCATTCCATAAAAAAACATATTTCTTTCCACCCTTCGTATACCGTTGAAGGGAGAAAAAAAGTAATAGCATATATGAAATCTACGAAAAATTCTACGTGTAGGTTTTGAAAATTTTGAATCGTTAATAATTGACCGAAATAAGGAGGGGTACAGTTTTGAAGGAAACGCCCTAAGTTTAAATTCAATTATTTACGCCATTTTTATAGCTAATATATAAGTGTCATATATATTTGTAATCATAAGGACGAGGCGAATCCGAATATGTAAAAATATATAGGGTGTTCCATTTAAAAAAACCATACTTCTTTCTGCCCCTCGTATACGGTTGAAGTAGGAAAAAAAGTAATAGCATATTCAAAATCTACGGAAAATTCTGTGTTAGACCGGTTTTTGAAAAATTAAAATCGGTGGTAATTGACCGAAATAAGGGGGGGTATAGTTTTATAGGAAACACCCTGTACATTGAAAGGTCAAATGTGCCGAGTGCCTTATTAAAAAGTACTATACAACACTTGGCTGGTTTTCGGTACTCTTTAATGAGAACTCTACACATTAAAAAGTGAAAATCCATATAGTACCTTTTCACATAGTACTTGGTACTTACTACATTTAGCTGATTCTCGGTACTATTCGATGAGGACTCTATATATTAAAAGGTAAGGTGTACCGAGTACCTTATCACAAAGTAATATATTGGCATACAGGGTGTCCCGAAATTAGCTAGAAAGATTTTGCCATCAGTTTCTACGTCCAAAAATAGTAAAAAAAGTTCCTATAAACATGGCCCCGAAAATGCTTCCTAAGGGAGCTACAGCCCTTTAAAGGTGCATCCTTGAAGACGGTTTTTATTTATTAACTCCGAAACTGTTCAAGTTAAAGTAATGAAATTTTGCACATCCACTAAACTTTCTAAGCCTAACAAAATGAGGTAAATATCATCTCAAAATTTTTACCAAGGATGGGTCAAGCTGTAGGGGTGGGGGGTAAAAATTACCGCAACTTTTTTATTTGTAAATTTTTTTGAGTTTTGACTTCAAATCATGAATTATCAGAGTTTTTCACAAAGAAAATGCCCTCTTGTGCAACTTTGATCGGAGGCACCGTTTTCAAGATAAATTCATTTTAATATTCAAATGCATGCTCTAAAATGATTAGATAAGTGGAGTAAGTGAACTATTTTTTTCCTTTTCTCGTCAAAACAAAATTTAAGATCAAACCAAGAATTTCTTATTTATTTTAACAACTGCTCAAAATGCTTAAATTTTGTTTCGACGCGAAAAGCAAAAAATTTGTTCACTTCCCTAATCATTTTAGAGCACGCATTTGAATATTAAAATGAATTTATCTCGAAAACGGTGCCTCCGATCGAAGTTTAGTTATATTTGTAATCAGAAGGACGAGACGAATCCAAATATGTAAAAATATATAGGGTGTTCCGTTTAAAAAAACCATACTTCTTTCTGCCGCTCGTGTACGGTTGAAGTAGGAAAAAAAGTAATAGCCGGCCGGTTTTTGAAAAATTAAAATCGGTGATAATTAACCGAAATAAGGGGGGGTATAATTTTATAGGAAACACCCTGTATGTACAGAGCCCCTCATGGTACCGAGAACCAGCCAAGTGCCGTACGAAGTACTCAGTACATTTTCAATACCTTTCATTGTTCCATAGTAGTTAAAATAAATCCTGTTTTAATCTCTACTTAAATAATATTTCGAACTGCTGAACCGGAGCAAGTTAGAGCGCATTAGTCATTAAAAAATAACACGACAGAATATGATATTTCCTTTAACTTGCATTTAAAAAACCAATTCATACAAATCTTTTATGGGTTGAAGTTATTGTCAAATATACAGAGTGTCCCAATGATATACAATGATTCACTGCAGGTCCTTTGAAAAATATCTAAAAAACTTATGTTATTATATTTCCAAATTCAGCATATACGTCTATTTTTTAAGTTAATCAAAATGTAAAAATTCTGTTTGAAATAAAGTTTAAGGATTATTCTTAAGCGATATAACCATCAAATTGTAAATTGTTTTTTACACAAGCGCCAATTTAGAGTACATTTTAAAGAGCAAATCGCCTACAGATGTAACTAGTATAATCTTCTAAATGTATTCACATTTAACTGGAAATGCCCTCGAACGAGTGTACCTCAAGCTTATTCAATTTTACTCGACTTGTGGTCATTGTTTTCCAATAGCGATAAGAAGAATTAACCTAACGGTTCGACCGTCAACAAAATCGGGCCGTTTTTAAAAAATCATACAAAAGAAATCAATTTTCAATTTGAATATTTTCCGGTATGCAGTTTATATTTTATTTATACTAGCGCATTCGCCAAAAATAACTAAATTTATATTTATCCATTATTTTCATGTAAAAGCTGCACGTGAAGCTTTTAACGCAATTATGAAGTCATAAATGTGTTAAGGTGCGTATAGACTCTCCGAGGCTGCCTCGCGAGGCTGGCTCTGGCGAGGCAGCCTCGCGTTTTGATTGTTGTTGTGCGCGTAAGTTAATGCGATCCAACCTGATCGGCTCGGGTTGAGGCGGCCTCTCTCGAGCCAACGCATACGAACTCTGCCGTGGAGGCTCGGCTCGCGAGGCGGCCGCGCGAGGCAGCCTCGGAGAGTCTATACGCACCTTTACAAATTATTTCTACTATACTTTAGGATTATAAAGCGTAAATCATAAATAGTTAAAATTAATTTAATGGCCTTTCGAAATGTAGAGATCCACATTGAGGTAAATAAATACATATGAAATATTTAGTAATAAATCATATAAAGTCATATCCATCTTCTCTATCCTCCTAGAGTGCATAATATTCCTACTTCCAAAAACAATAACATACTTATCGGTGATTATAAACTAGTAACACATTATTTTAAGGCGTTATTCGTTATTAGAAAAAATGCAGAAAAGTTGTTGGTGGTGAAAATTGATGACAAAAGTGATAAGGGAATTTTTTTAATATCGTATCTGTTACTATAGATTTCTATTGCGTATTTAGATAAAAATTAAAAGTTGCTTCAGTGTCGCTTCAGTGCGATATTTAGGTATTTATTAGATTTATATAAAAATTTGGGAAAATGTGTTAAGCGAATTTCTTTTTAATTTCTTTAGTCAGTGGGAGGTTGTATTTTGAATTAACAACAACCACAATATTTATTTTCAAAGAAAAATATTTCTATACGAATCACCCTTCTACAATCTTATAGAATAGTGGAAGTATTCCGTTTGCAAAACAAAATTGAGGTATATAATAATAAATACACTACTCTAACCCATGATATATTTGAACCATTTGAAATTGTGTACGTATATACACTTTGTACGCGGTAAAGTAGATTTTGTAGGATCGAATTGATTTGTCGTTTTGAAATAATATTGCTCTTGTTCAATTCCTTTAAGATTGTAGAATATATAATGGATGCAAACCTTCCCTGGAGGGTGGTTGTATGTAATATATTCATTTTAAATGTGATAGTAAGTCTCTAAGTTTGAACAGAACCCCATATGTTAGAATCGGCCGGTAATAATAATGTTGTAGGAGGATAAAATTTAAATGCAAACCATATATTTACCTACTGATATAGATTTCATACAGTCGGCAATTAACTTTAGATAAATACACTTTGCCAAAAGCCATATTATTGAGAGGGACCGACGAACAGGATAAATAAATCGACAAAACAAATTGAATGTTACTTGTGATCATGACGGGGCTAAGGAACTTATGCTCCACCCAAAACCTGTATACATTTTCGTATAAAGTTAATAACCCGGTTTAAATGTCACTTGTAATTCTCATTGTATATTTTTAGGAATATTTATTCCTTACGGTATCCCAATGGAGCGTCCAATATAGTCCTTACTAAGAGAATTATAATTTTTTTAATGAAAATGGTTAGCATCAGAAGACTGACATTTTTAAATGATTCTGCAGGACGATACACTACAGCTCCTTTATGGTTAATTTTCGTTCAATAGATTGCCCTGCATTTCACGTTTTTTAAGTTATGGTAAAATTTTCGGGAGGCCATGTAAAAAGTAATTTTATTTGATTTTTTAATATGTTTGTATTTATGTGAAATTATTCTTCTTGTTAACTTTTTGGTGATCAAACATTTTTGTAAATTATTTATTAGAATCAAATTTTTAAAGAACGACTGAAATTAAAGCCTCTTTAAAAAATAATTAACATTACCTACATTTCTGTGATCTCTCGTTTATTAATTAATTGATATAAAATGTCAAATATTAAATATAATTAAACTTTAATCAAGTGATTGTTTTTTCGTAAAGAGCTTTGCGATATGTAGCTTCTTTGAGTAGGTGGCTTTAAAAATTGCTCGTAATCATATATAAATACGATCTGTATTGGTTTTTTATAAATGTCTTTAGTAAACATTTTTCTGTAAGAAACCATTTTAATTATCACAAGATGCCAGACTCCATAATACATATACTCGTATACCTATATTGTCTCTTATTGCTCATCCAAGTAATGAAAGACGGTGGTAGACAAATTTGCTGGGAAAATATTTATTATTTTTAGTCGTAACTTTTTTCTTAGTAGATATAATTTCCATCTCAAAATGGCGTAAACAGTAAAAAAAATATTACAGTTGTATGCTGAGTGACCTCTAGATTCCAAAAATACAAAATTATACTGTGCTTCGTTTTAAAAAGTTGAGGTTCACTTCCGGTAAAACCGGAAGTCGTAGAAACTCTACATAGTTTGTCATTTTGGCAACATGTGACGCATTCGTCCGAATCCGTTAAAAAATGAACTGCCCAGAAAAAAATATATCTACCGGGTGGCAGAATAACTCGGAATAATTTCTGTAATTTGATGAAATTCTGATTTTAATAAGTCACACGTAGGCATTTGTTTAAAAACTGACGTTGAAAATGGAAAAGAAAACATATCATGTCATTTCATCATCATTTTATTTTTGAATTTTATAAAAAGTAGGCGTTGGACTTGATGCATGGGAATATTTTCTGTCACTCCATGTATGCAAAGTTCTTTTTAATTAAAGAAGCTTGTTTTCGCCGCAGATTTTGCCTTTTTAAAACTTCACGGAAAACAATTAAATTTTGTGAACGAATTTTAAATTGAAACATTTTTTGCACCACAAGAAAGGGCATACTTTCAGTTGTCATTTCATGTGAATTATGTCTAGATTTGTGGAGTCGAAAAGACCTAGGCTCACGCCCCCTAGCCCAGTCCCACCCTGCGCTCGGCCAATTATTTTACTGGAATTTCAGAATCCTGAAAATTTGTAGTAATTTCAGTAATTAATTTTCCACATAGATGCCATTATTAAATAAAAATTCACAATTAAAGTCCTTTCATATTTTAAAATATTTTCCTATTGAAACTTTCTATCTTCTATCTCTTTAGGCTAAAACTCCTTTCATACTGCAAATATAATTCGAGCTATTTCAAGAAACTAGTAATGGAAATCCTAATCCTAATAACTTTATTACAAGCATCACTTAACTACTCCACTCACCTGGTTTGGTCAATATCAATTAAGTATAATTGAATTACACTCCATATTTAAGGGATATATGATGAAAAGCGAAAGGGTCGCAATATCATCCTTAAATATACAAACATACCCCTGTATCGATCCGATACGGTTCTTTAGAAAACATAAATCAATTAAATTGTCGTTTTGCAAATCCTGCTACGGTCTATTTACTTAAGACATCATCCAAGTAGATAATATATTTCATTTAATTGACTTTGTGAATACCGGGAGCCGTATAATACTAATAAGAATATGCAGCAGAATTTTACTTTAGTAAGATTGGTTGCATACAGAATATATTTGAACGTTGTAATTTACATTCCTTGATTTACCGTTGATATAAACATTTTGTTAGTTAAAGAATAGAGGAAAAGTTATTTAAACGAAATATGTATTATTACATATTTAAATCAGCATAATAAATACCGGGTCGCCACGAAAACCTACGGAATAACTCGGTTATTATGAGAGATAGGCTTCTGAAATTTGGATCCTAGATAATAAAGTCAGAATCTGACAACACTGTGCACAAAATACTACTTTTGGTCTAGCCGGAAGTGATGCCAACTTTCTTTTTTAAAGGGAACACTGATATTTTTGCATTTTCTTGTTCGCCATAAAATACTTGTTTCAGCGATATGTTACAAGTTGGCATTTGAATAGCGTCAAATATCTAAAAAAATTTGAAAAACAATAATCCGGGATTTGGGATTTGATTTTTGAATCTTATAGAAAGTAGGCATTGTATATTTGATGCATGCGCGTGTCTTTTGTTACTCCATGCATAGTACGTTTTCCCCGATGATTTTGCATTTTTTTCAATTCATGGAAGACAAGCCTTGAGAAAATACAAACAGAAAATGTTAAATGAAAAGTGAAATTTAAATGTCAAAATATTTTCCCCATTTTAGCCAGCGAATTGATCTAAGTAGGCGATAAACGCAATTGAATGTTAACAGTCAGACTTCAACATTTAATATTTTAAAATTGATTTGCCCATAAAATTTTAAAGAAGAAAAACCAATAAAACATCATTATTCGTTTGGTCTTGTTTTCTTTTATTAACAATAACCATAACTATTTTTTTGTATAATGTTTATAACAACGTTAATAAATACATTTTTAAAGGCAAGTAAGTTTCATAATATTTCTGGAATTATTGTGTTCTAACTGAGAGGTTTCTGTCTGAAACCAATTTTTATAATTGAAACAATCGAGCAACAAGGCCTTGAATGTGTACTTCTTTCAGTGAGTAAAAATGACAACATTATAACTGGTTGAGAATTTGATACAAAGTATTTAATTAACTTATGAATATAAAATACGGCGTCGTTTGTGGTTACCTTCATTAGGGGTCGCTATTAATATTATGTGTTTATGAATCTGGTGAAAGATGAAGCAGGTAATTATTTATTAAAATGTATCGAAGGATTAAGGCTTCTTTTTAAAGGTATGAATGTATTTTTTCTCAGAGGAAATCGGATTGTGTATAATTTCAATAAGAAACATTAAATGACAAAGTGCACTGAACTGAAATCTTAGCAATTAGTTCTTTGAAAGAATATTTCGTTTACGCTTTTTGCCGTTCGAGGAGATTTTTATGATTTGAAGGCAAATCATTAGTAAGGTTTATCAGTGATTATTTGAGATACTTTGAAGTCGTAAAGATGGTATTTGTGTTACTTTTAAAAGGATGACAGGAGCTAGAAGAGAGTATTAAATCAGATTGACGAGCTATGTCACCGCATTTATATAACCAAACAAAATGAACAAATTTGCTTGGGGAACTGACTACAATAATAGACAAATCGACTGATCTTAAACGTATATGTTCCTCAAATATTACATGTTAATGGTTTCAAAGTAAAGGAAGATGCTCTCTCCTTTATACGGGCATGTCTAACTATCGTATTAAGGAAATGCGCGTGGTAGCAATTAAATAATCCCTTCAAAGCACAAGTCGAATGAATACCTCTGGGAATCGCGTAGAATAATACAGTGGCGGACAAGAACCAGAAGCCGAAGCTTACTAACCAGTAGCTTTAATATTTTAGAGATAATTATAATCAGCTCTATACGCCGGGAGTCTAGTTTTTATTATGCTAATCTAAGATTCTCAACGTTAGCCTAAGTGCATTCTCTACTGAAAGTAAGCTTAACGTGTTTATACAGGATGATTAAAAAATTAATCGAATCCTTTTAACGGCGATTACTTTCACCAAAATAAAGGGAAAGGAATCCACTTGCTTCTTTGCTCAATAATCCCAACTTAAACAATAGAAATGGAGAACATTTTTATTATACTGTAAGACCCCCCTCCAACATTTAATCCGTCTATAGTTAGTTTCAGAATTCCTAGCGAAATAGCACTAATGTTGGCGAGTCAAATAACGTTGTGCTTCTTACAACATTTCACTAGGTTAATTCGTGAACTCCAATCACTGTAGCGCCCTTTCAAAACATCAGTAGCTTCCCAAATTCCTTGTCATTGTAATGTTTCATTGAATATACTTTTGGATTCTAAGACTTTGCATTCTTGGTGTTTCGACAATCTTGTCGTGGTGCTTCTTCTGAAGTTAGCCATAACCAAAGAAATCAAATCGAAAGCCAAGGAGACATTTCAATACAACCAGCTGCGGGTCAACAGTTCTTCACCAAGTTGACGTATCAAGAAGTATCTTTGATCTTCCACTATAACGACCCCATTTCATGTTACCATGAATCCTTGGGCAACAAGAGATAGCAGTGCGAAGAACATGACCAGTGGAAAAAATAATTGAATCCCAATTATGTTTTTGGACTAACATCACTTATCCGATAAGTTATGGCATAGATACAGACTGAAAAGAAAATATTTATGATTGATATATTTATTAATGTATTTTCTCATTGGCATGTGCTAAATATTCTTTAGCGGAAAATTAATGGTTTTAGTATGCTTAAAATCATTAAAAAATTTTTATTTTTAAGCTAAGCTTTTCGAACATTACATCAGGAAATTAGTGTAATCAAAGCATAAATCACTTTCGTGTCTGAAAGAAAGTGTTGGCCAAAGGACGGTTAGGTAAAAGCAAATGAAGATGCTATCGCATTGAGGTAGACTAACAAGGGAGTCGTTGACCAAGGCGGTCAACTCATTGACTGCTCGAGTTGCCAGTTGATTTTACCCTCTCGGATCCGTTTAATCGTGTTTGCTGGAAGATTAAACGTTCACCGCCCTTATTCCACTCCACTTTCACCGTTCTTCGCATTCGTTAGATGCAGTCAATTACCAAAGTGGCTCTGTATGATTGGATATTGGGTACAGCTTCTTAGTTCGGGTGACAAATTTAAAAATGCACGAAAGAGTTTCAATTATTTTGTTTTAAAATTAATCGATTGAAATTTGTGTTTAAACAATTAGTTCATACGAATTGTTTTTAGGTCTAACTTCATTGTAAACATATGTACAAAATTATTGGACCTAGACATGTAAATGAACTAATTCAAGATAGGGCTGTTATTTCAGTTAATAACTAATATTTTCGCAGGATTAAAACGTACATTATGACACTTTGAAAATCGGAATTTTTTTATAACAATCCTCGAACGTCCAATCTAGTAACTTTTTTTTCTTCTTCTAAAGTCTTCGCTGATAGTTTGTAGAAGGGTTTCGGGTTCTTTTCTACGTTAAATATTTTGTCAATCCATGCTGATAAAGGTCAAATAATAAGAAACCCTGCCCGACATGGGTAATACCCCTATATTAAAGTTAAATTATTCGCTGCTAGTTTATTAATTGCAATGGATGGTAAAAAACAACGCAGGCATGGTCTAAAGTTGGCTGATAGTAACTATTCAAGCTTACCACCTGAGCTACGTGGCTTTGATCCTTCAACAAGGAATATTTTTATTCCTCTCGAGTGGAAATTTTGCAGTTTGCTATCCGTAGTAGCTATGTGTATTTATGTCAACTGACTCTAGCAAAGTAAATATTGGCCCATGCATCATAGGACTTTATTAGTGAAATTAACCTAGCCGCTCTACATCATGCAAGCAAATTAACCAAGTATTACCACCGACAGATCAAGCTTGTGAATTGCATCCCAATTCATGGGCGTACGCAGCTATATAACTGCCGATTGAAATGAATCAAAACAAACCTAAGGCACTCTACATCGGCCAAAATCAATATAAGGCAAGTTTTAAAATTATGTACGTAAGAAAATACATTAAATTAAATACCTTGTACCAAATTATATTCAGAAACTGAATGATGAAACGCCTGAAGAATAATTATGGCAGGAATGATTTTATTGGGCGAATAGCCGTTAATAGTCTCAGTCAGATGGAATGATGGATAACACACTGAAAGGACATTTTTCCAAGATAGTTAAAAAACAGCGGCGAGATTGCATCGGCATCTACCACTTTCATTTAGCCCTACCAGGGACATACAAAAGCTTATGTGAACCTGCCCTGTGTTTTAGTGTTTGGGGCACCAAAAAAAGGCTGAAATAGTTCCAGGTTAGATCAGGAGAGCTTCAAGCTCTTCCACTTATGCGTACCATCGCGGTCCATGTCAACGACAAGCGCCAATATCCCTTGACCATTCTTATTCTATTCTGCTATTTCGTTTCTTCGTCATCGAGAGGAGTGGCTTTGTTCCGCTGCTATCACGTGGTTAGACATGCACACTATTGATACCGGTAGGCGTGTCTCCCTTCCACCAACGTCGCGTAACCAATTATGACATTGGCGGAAGCCACGCCCATTAATGACATAGTTCCCGATGACACGATTTACCAACCATACAACATCAGCGCCACACCTCTTTTTAAACATAACTCACAAATGAAAATCTTCTACTGGAAGGGACTTTAAATGCTTTTCACGTTATCATCTTGCCACGTTCGTTGGAATCCCTCCTGACAAATATCCATGTTTCATCAAGGTACCTAAATTTCCTTCACCTGTGATATTCGTCTAGTACTCTCGTAAAAAGGTGTGTTTCAACTCGCTATAAATATTTACATTATTTTGTGTACTATATTATTTGGACTTTGTTATAAATATTTAAATGGTGTTGTGAATGCAAATCGTCATATTGTTAGTACCACCTAGACCCGATCCTAATTTTGATATCATGACTCCCTCAAATTCCGTCCCCTATATTACTCTTTATATTTGTTATTATTTGCTCTGTGCTGTTTTTGTTTGTGTTGAATATGTTAAATGTTGTGGCACATTGAATAATGTAAAATATAGTTTTTGTGATTTCTCTAGTTGTGAAGACAGCTAGGGATAGCCGGCTGTATATCAACTATGCAAATTTTCAACTTTTAGATAATCTGGATTCCGGCCGTTTTGGCTTCACGAAAGTAAATAAACTAGCCATATATAACCCGTATCAGAAATATTCGGCGTCATGCATACGATATCACTAGTATCGTTCTTTAACGGACATATTTTTGATTTAGTAGAGAAAAGACGTGCTTAGTGTTCGCCTCTCCTTTTCCAATGGCCAGTACAGACTTCATTAACTTCTTGGATTTCCTACCCCAGGTTATAACATTGTATCGGATTCACTCTTATAATTTATAGCTGAGGGGTTAAACCACTTAAAGATAGGGTGGTTAAATTCTCGGTTGATTGTAAAAAAAATGTCAGCGTTGTTCCGTCACTCCTTAAATTAAATAAGACGATTATTATTTGCCAATTACGAAAAATATAAGTATTTTGAAAAAAGTGTTACGATGTCATGCTGAATTAATATACTTATCAGATTAACCTGAGCCATTTTATACAATAACATATAATTCTATGCCAGATCTTGAACCATTTCAACGTTGCCAATAACTATAAAGAACCTGTTTTGCTTTTATTTTCAGGGCTAATCGGGGTTTCCAGCCCTCTCCGACCTCAAATAAACGAGATATGGGCCAAAAACCTTTCTAGGGCTTTGTAAACAAAAATTTCGAAAATCATATTTTTGACATCTTATTTTTGACCGCAGATTCGGATTCTACGCCCCAAATAGGTGGTAATAGGAGTATACAGCCCCCCCCCGGCCTCAAATAAGCGAGATATGGGCCAAAAACGTTTCTGGTATCCTGGCAAAAAATTTTTTCACAAATCGTATTTTTGACCGCAGATTCGGATTCTACGCCCTGAATTTAAGGTAATCGGGGGTTTCAGCCCTCTCCGGCCTCAAGTAAGCGAGATATGGGCCAAAAACGTTTCTAGGGCTTTTGTAAAAAGAAGAATTTTCGAAAATCTTATTTTTGACCGCAGATTTGGATTCTACTCCCTGAATTGGCGGTAATACCCTTATTACCGCCAATTCAGGGAGTAGAATCCAAGGCTGGAAACCCTTTTCCAGCCTTCTCCGGCCTCAAATAAGCGAGATATGGGCCAAAGACGTTTCTAGGGCTTTTGTAAAAAAAAAAATTTCGAAAATCTTATTTTTGACCGCAGATTCGGATACTACGCTCCGAATTGGAGGTGATAGGGGTTTCCAGCCCTCTCCGTCTGCAAATAGGATATGCCCAAAAACATTTCGAGGGCCACAACGAAAAAAAATTTTCGAAAATCGGATTTTTGACCGCAGATTCGGTTTCTACGCCCCGAATTGGAGGTGATAGGGGTTTCCAGCCCTCTCCGGCCTCAAGTAAGCGAGATATGGGCCAAAAAGTTTCTAGGTATTAAAAAAATTTTCTAAAATCGTATTTTTGACCGCAGATTCGGAACGCCCCGAACTGGAGCCAATTGGGGTTTTCAGCCCTCTCCGGCCTCAAATAAGCAAGATTGGGCCAAAACCGTTTCTAGGGCTTTTTCAAAAAATAATTGTGCAACACATGCAGAATTTATTAATGACTTAGATTGTTGCATGGCGTTGTAATATAACATTCGATGATTGTTACCTATGTTTTGCAGCAGCTGCACCAGTCAAGAAGTGCATTGAAGCAAAAAACACCATTGACTAAAGTCGATAGGCAACTTGTTTTTTTAGAAAAGGTGTCTTTTGATTTTGGGCTATTATGTTTCTCTTTTCAACACGTGCACTAATTGCTGCATGAAACTGTTTCTTCTTGAATTTAGAAAATGTCCTCTATTATTTGTGTTCATAATATGTATTTTTGTAGTACAAGTATCTCTCACGAGATGGCGTTATGTCTAGTTCGCTGGCAGCGTTCGGTCTTGCAGGAATAAGGGTACGATATCGACTAGGGGTGGTGGGTATGTTAACGAACGCAGCAGAAGGCGTATAAGTAGCTTTGAGCAAAAAGATCCATTATAATCATAAACAACAAGCATAAGGCTTGTATGGTGTATATGGAACATCAGGTTCCATATGCACCATTTTTTCACACCAGTTCCTAAACCCCAAAATTCTATTTTTGCCTGATATGCATGGAATATGAGATTTCGTGCATATCAGGATTTTTTATAAATTTTAAGTCGATTTTCAGTTTCACTTTCCAAAATTCCCTTTGTCTTTTCGGTCAATTATCAGCCATTGAACTAAACGCATCCAGGCACGATGCAGCATGTGGAGACGACCAAGGATAGAGACTATCCTCAGACAGTGCCGAATCCTCAATGGACGGACTGGGTTTTTAATTATAAGATAATTATAGCGCAGATAAATATCATCATAAGCCGGTCGAACAGATCACGAGTGAAGACTCCACATAGGCGCGAAAGTGAATCTACCTTAGATCAATGGTCTCTCGATCAGATCTCACCATAGACTGATCCACCTTCGTGGTAGCGTTGGTCTACGGAAGAATAGGTTCACTCTACCCTCGCGTTCTGGAATTCCTCGTGAGTCCGTGACCAAAGGCTTCAGTGGAAGGTTGAGCTGGCCTCGCCCTACCACTATTCATCATCTCTACCGGGATCGTGTCTGATAGCACCATTTTAAATTTTAGGAACTTAGTTGAAGATTGAAATATTCGTATCAGAAACGACTGGTGGGCGACTTGAAAGGGTACCAGGTCGTTTTCGTATATATACCAAGTGTTTTCTGAAAGATAAACGGACGTCTAACGGTGTATATTATATTTGGAGAATATTACAATAAATTTCTAGTCAAGGTTTTTACCTATTTCATACAAAAATAAATCCCACTCACTAAATTGCCAATTCACGTCCATGTAATAAATACAATTCTCTTTCGGCAATCGATCATTCTCCTTTAAGCGCGGCTGTCGCGATCGCTGACCCTTGTGGGGGTATCGTGGCTATAGTGGTAGACCTTGCTTAGTGAAGCTTTAGATGTGGGATGATGATTATACAATATATTTTTATATATCTATTTTCTTCTTTTATTGCATTCTAGTGGTAATTAAGTACTTCTGTTGACCATCTAATTAACGACCCTCGCATTGTGCGACAGAGACCCTTCGGCTGAAGCCAAAGAGGAGTGAACGCATCCTGTCTGGGCAGGAGTCTGAGGTGAATTGTGTATTGTGCATAGTGTCTATATAGTGGTATATCTTTAGTTCAGGACACGAAACCTGTATACGAGGAAGCATTCATTGTCGACGGCTACCGTTAATCTATCGATATCGAGATATGGATATATTAAAAGCTTGTCCCGACCTGCGTTGAAGTCAACGGCCAAGAGCTGGTTCAGATGTTGTGATAGCGGCTGGTTGACTTAATCGAATATCGGTCATTCCCTCCAACTATTACTGATTCACAAGCGAATGGTTAACTGAATCGTTGAGACAGCCTTAATAATTTTAGTTATTGAACGTTGATAGGCAGGCGTCTAAGGTGAATTGTATATTGTGCATAGTGTCTTTATAGTGTTGTATTTTTAGTTTGTATCTTTAGTTCAGGATATTGCGAAACCTGTATACGAGAGAGCATTCATTGTCGACGGCCACCGTTAATCTATTGATAGGGTATATCGATATATTAAAAGCTTGTCCCGACCTGTGTTGAAGTCAACGCAGGTCGGGACAAGCTGGTTCAGAGGTTGCGATAGCGGCTGCTTGACTTAATAGGCCAGTAAAATTAAGTGAAATATACCGTAAATTCGGAACAAATTTGTAACAAGCTGTTTGTTTCGTTAAAATGTCGGGGAGGGGGTATTAAATATGTCAACAAAAATCCCAAAAAATCCGAGTATCGGAACACACTAAATAATCGTGCGCCATCTTGAAATTCGCGATATTTTTCGTTTATAGTCAAATAACTTTATTATCTTAGCCGTTATCAAAAATTATGAAAATAGGAAAATTCGAGAAAACTCGAAATCTATAAAATGACGTTTAGAAATTTGTGATAGCTTAAAAATTACAAAAGTTAGATCTTAAAAATTATGAGATATAAGTTGGAATTTCGTAATTTTTTTCTATAAGAGTTGATTATTCTGTTCTGGTGCCGGGTGAGTCAGGTTGTATGGTAAAAAATTAATATGTGAATAGAGCATGAAAAAATAGTATTGACGTGTCTCAGGACTTTGCTATATAACCTTTAATTTTTTTTATACAACGTGTTAAAGTTGAAAATTTTTTGTTGATTTTTTAAATATCCTTTGATTAGAAACAGTCGTATCAATTAAGCATTTTACCTTTATATTTTCTGTTCCATGTTGTGTGTGTAAAAAAATTATCAACTTTATTTACACTATTAAGGCCTCTTATAAACTGTATCTGTTATAACATTATGTAAGTGTTTCTATCTATGTAATAGATGTAGTTCTTGACAATGTCAATATTCATGTATCTTATGAATTTACGACAATAAATTTTTTTTTTTTTTTTTTTTCCGGTTTCCCGAACCTAATGCTGGACAATCTCCCTGTGGCCTCCGACACCACACAGAGAGAGCGCCAGCGAATAATCTACAGCAACTCCCCACATCCCGCAGGGTTAGTCACTGTAGATTCCAGACTCGTGTGCCCTAAGTAGACGGAGGGATCCCAGGATGACCGCTTTCTGCATTTGACCAGCCAACCATTCTGCCGATGTTTGGCAGGCAGGCATGGTCTTTAATGCGGAGAGCAGCGTGGGCTTCATACCTCCGAGTACACCGATTATCAGGACGACCATCTTGACAGAGTAGCCTGGGTATAGCACTTGGAGCTCGTACCGGAGATCTCTGTATTTAGTCCGTTTCTCCTCCTCCTTCAAGGCGATGTTTGTCTCAGCAGGTGCTGAGAACTCGATGACATACATCACCTTGGTCTGATGGTCGAGGAGGACTATGTCAGGCTTATTGGCTTGAATTCGCCTGACGGTCGGGAACGAGTAGTTCCAGTAAATCCGGCATTTCTCGTTCTCGACAACGGACTCGATATCTCCGGGGATATAAGGCAGCACTGGTGTTTGATCTATCTTGTACGAGTGCCGAAGATGGTAGTATAGCACTCGTAAAGCCGCGTTATGTCGTTGGATGTAGGCCGAAGTCGCATAAATCGGACATGCAGATAATAGATGCATGAGCGACTCCGGCGCCTGACGGCAGGTCCTGCAGTTGATATCAGGAACCTCTACACCCATCACGCGACTCCGATAGACCAATGTATTAATAACACCATCTTGGCAGGCCACAATGAATCCCTCGGTCTCCGACTTCAACCCCGCTGACCTTAAGAATGCGAAGGTCAGCTCTGTCGATAAACCCAGTGCTTCTATGTTGTTAAAGAAAACACCGTGCAGGGGCTTATCGACGTGCTGCCTGAACAGATTCCTCTGTTCGGCAGCCTTAATTTGGGCTGTCAGACGATTCGGCGGAAGCTCAGTAACTGATTCTGCATCAGCACCTCGCCTGCCTCCTCGCCTGTAGTCGAACACGAGACCGAGTTCATCTGCGGCCCTCTGTGCTGCCTTAAACAATAAGCGCCAACTCCCACGGTTTCATGATCTCTCACTAACCGTAGGAGCGGATCCGAGCTCCTTAGGATATTACATGCCATACTTAGTGCTACTCTGCCATGCATACACTCCAGACTCAAGAGTCCTCGGCCCCCCCGTTGACGAGGGAGGTACACACGAGGAACGGACGATCTAGGATGAATACTCCTATGGATATTCATCATTTTGCGGGTATCCCTGTCCAATTGGCGCAGCTCATCTACTCGCCATTTAACTACTCCAAAGGAGTAGAGCAAAATCGGAACGGCAAGCATATTAGTGGCAGACACCTTGTTCTTCCCCGAAAGTTCAGAAGACCAAATCTTTCGGAGTCGGTGTCTGTACTTGCCACGGAGAGAATCCTTTATTTGGTTCACATCCTGGATGTGACGTTGTTCCACACCCAGGTATGTGTAGGTCTCTCCGGCATCCAAATGTCGTAGGATGCTTCCGTCTGCGAGCTGCGCATCTTCGTGGAAATCCCCGCATCGTCCTCTCTTGAGGTGGACGACTGCGCATTTGTCCAACCCAAACTCCATTCCAATTGCCCGCGTGTATTCCTCGACCACCTTGAGAGCATTTTGAAGTTCTCGCTCTCCGGAGGTATAGAGTTTAAGGTCATCCATATAAAATAGATGGGTGACCTTATGCCTCCGGTTGCTGGGTGGCCCACACTGATACCCGCGGGTTTGGCGGAGTCCAACAGATAGCGGCAGCAGTGAGATGCAGAAGAGGAGCGGACTCAAAGAGTCACCCTGAAACACTCCTCTCTTAAATGTTATGATGAAGCGAGTT
This sequence comes from Rhagium mordax, assembly GCA_963680705.1. Taxonomy (NCBI): domain Eukaryota; kingdom Metazoa; phylum Arthropoda; class Insecta; order Coleoptera; family Cerambycidae; genus Rhagium; species Rhagium mordax. The sequence goes on from OY796664.1 coordinate 17,246,055, forward strand.
CTCCAAAGCGGCAACAGTTGTTCAATGCATCTCACTAGTGGTGCTGGTACCGCAAGACATCCGAGCAAGTGTAACAAAAGCTCGTGGGATGTTGTATCAAATGCCTTGCGATAATCAATCCAGGCCATTGACAGATTCCGCTTGTACTGCACAGAATCCTGTGCAATACAGCGGTCTATCAGCAGGTTTTCCTTGCAACCTGCCAGGCCCTTCTTGGCACCACGCTGTTCGTTTATCTGCTGGTAGACCGGATCAACAGACCTCAACATCCTGGTATACAAGATACGAGTAAATAACTTGTAGCAGGAGTTGAGGCAGGTAATCGGCCTATAATTTTTTGGGTCAGACAGATCCCCCTTTTTGGGGATTAGCACAGTTCGCCCCTCGACAAACCAGTCCGGAATTTGCTGCCCCTCGTTCAACCATGAGTTGAAAACTCGGGCCAGATGGCGGTGGGTGGAAGGGAACTTCTTCCACCACCAGTTGTTTATACCATCTGGACCCGGGGCAGCGAAGTTCTTGGTTCCAACAAGTGCTTGTTGAACCTCTTCCGTACTGATTGCCGGGCACACTTCGTTTGGCTCTTCTAAGACTCTACGACAGAGAGCCTCGAAGTGTGCTATAGCTGGAGTGTCATTATCGAATGGACTCGCGACTTCGTAGATTCCTTTCCAGAAGGCTTCGACATTATCAACAGTTGGCGGATTTTCGACAACACGCTGTGGCTCTTGGAACAGGCGAGACGGGTTTGTTTGAAACAATTTGTTTTGTTCCAAACTCCGCATTCGCCTGACCAAAGTTTTCTTAATAGCCATAAGCGCTCGAATCCTATCTAGACAGTGCTGCTTGATGGTCTGCAGCACTGTGCGATTTAGAGTGTGGTGTTGGCGTCTCAGTCCGGCTGCCACTCGCCGGACCTTCGGTGTAAATGGTCTACCTGCGACTATATAATCCACCACACTCTGGATTCGAGAAGCGTGTTGCCTTGCTGATCGAATTTTAGCTTCGATCTTCTGTACGCGCCGCTTAGCTTTCTCGACCCTATCAACTGCGCTTGCCAGGCGCTGTTGTGGGACGAGTTGCTTGGCGGCAGCGTACACCGCGCTGTTGATCTGCCAGATGTTGGCATCTTCTGGAAGCTCCTCACTGATCAACGAGTCCATTCGTGCCAGGTCTTGTGGCTTAGGGTTAACCCTGGTGTTAAGGTTAACCCTCGTCCTTAAATCGACATCGGTGTACTGTGGAGGATGACCCTCGTCAGCAGGTATTTGCCGCGGTGGAAGTGCGGCAAGCACTTCCTCACGCTGACGAAGTGCCCTTACGTAACCTGTTCGGCGCAGGAAGGATACTTGGTCTCTCAGATGTTGTTGAGAGAAGGCGCGATACTCCGGGTGCATATCGCACCACAACCGGCGTAATCGCGCCATGTATCCCCTGCGCCCAGGTTCGCTGCTCTCATGGCAGATGAGCAGGTCATCCCTTAACTCCTCCGTCCACCTAAAGCGTCCATTAACATAGCGTGCGTCATCAACGTTGAGACCGTCCGGTAAGGCCCCTCCCACCTGTCTCTGACCCCCATCCGGTTGGGGTCGATTGTGAGGAGCCCTTCTTCTGGTGATTGGTGGAACCAGAGTATTGGAATTCCAGGGTGGTTAGCCCTGAAATCCCACGTCCGACATTTGTCAGAGAGGGTTGCCCCTCCCTGTCCAGGGTGCACCGCGAGGAGGTTGCCGGTCCGCATTTCGCACCCCTTATTATTATTATTATTATTTTTTTTTTTTTTTTTTCGGTTTCCCGAACCTAATGCTGGACAGTCTCCCTGTGGCCTCCGACACCACACAGACAGAGCGCCAGCGAATAATCTACAGCAACTCCCCACATCCCGCAGGGTTAGTCACTGTAGATTCCAGACTCGTGTGCCCTAAGTAGACGAAGGGATCCCAGGATGACCGCTTTCTGCATTTGACCAGCCAACCATTCTGCCGATGTTTGGCAGGCAGGCATGGTCTTCAATGCGGAGAGCAGCGTGGGCTTCATACCTCCGAGTACACCGATTATCAGGACGACCATCTTGACAGAGTAGCCTGGATATAGCACTTGGAGCTCGTACCGTAGATCTCTGTATTTAGTCCGTTTCTCCTCCTCCTTCAAGGCGATGTTTGTCTCAGCAGGTGCTGAGAACTCGATGACATACATCACCTTGGTCTGATGGTCGAGGAGGACTATGTCAGGCTTATTGGCTTGAATTCGCCTGACGGTCGGGAACGAGTAGTTCCAGTAAATCCGGCATTTCTCGTTCTCGACAACGGACTCGATATCTCCGGGGATATAAGGCAGCACTGGTGTTTGGTCTATCTTGTACGAGTGCCGAAGATGGTAGTATAGCACTCGTAAAGCCGCGTTATGTCGGCGGATGTAGGCCGAAGTCGCATAAATCGGACATGCAGATAATAGATGCATGAGCGACTCCGGCGCCTGACGGCAGGTCCTGCAGTTGATATCAGGAACCTCTACACCCATCACGCGACTCCGATAGACCAATGTGTTAATAACACCATCTTGGCAGGCCACAATGAATCCCTCGGTCTCCGACTTCAGCCCCGCTGACCTTAAAAATGCGAAGGTGAGCTCCGTCGATAAACCCAGTGCTTCTATGTTGTTATAGAAAACACCGTGCAGGGGTTTATCGACGTGCTGCCTGAACAGATTCCTCTGTTCGGCAGCTTTAATTTGGGCTGTCAGACGATTCGGCGGAAGCTCAGTAACTGATTCTGCATCAGCACCTCGCCTGCCTCCTCGCCTGTAGTCGAACACGAGACCGAGTTCATCTGCGGCCCTCTGTGCTGCCTTAAACAATAAAGCGCCAACTCCCACGGTTTCATGATCTCTCACTAATCGTAGGAGCGGATCCGAGCTCCTGAGGATGTTGCATGCCATACTCAGTGCTACTCTGCCATGCATACACTCCAGACTCAAGAGTCCTCGGCCCCCCCGTTGACGTGGGAGGTACACACGAGGTACGGACGATCTAGGATGAATACTCCTATGGATATTCATCATCTTGCGGGTATCCCTGTCCAATTGGCGCAGCTCATCTACTCGCCATTTAACTACTCCAAAGGAGTAGAGCAGAATCGGAACGGCAAGCATATTAGTGGCAGACACCTTGTTCTTCCCCGAAAGTTCAAAAGACCAAATCTTTCGGAGTCGGTGTCTGTACTTGCCACGGAGAGAATCCTTTATTTGGTTCACATCCTGGATGTGGCGTTGTTCCACACCCAGGTATGTGTAGGTCTCTCCGGCATCCAAATGTCGTAGGATGCTTCCGTCTGCGAGCTGCGCATCTTCGTGGAATTCCCCGCATCGTCCTCTCTTGAGGTGGACGACTGCGCATTTGTCCAACCCAAACTCCATTCCAATTGCCCGCGTGTATTCCTCGACCACCCTGAGAGCATTTTGAAGTTCTCGCTCTCCGGAGGTATAGAGTTTAAGGTCATCCATATAAAATAGATGGGTGACCTTATGCCTCCGGTTGCTGGGTGGCCCACACTGATACCCGCGGGTTTGGCGGAGTCCAACAGATAGCGGCAGCAGTGAGATGCAGAAGAGGAGCGGACTCAAAGAGTCACCCTGAAACACTCCTCTCTTAAATGTCACCAACTCTGTCGAAACTCGCTCGGCACCGGATGTTATGGTGAAGCGAGTTCTCCAAAGCGGTAACAGTTGTTCGATGCATCTCACTAGTGGTGCTGGTACCGCAAGACATCCGAGCAAGTGTAACAAAAGCTCGTGGGATGTTGTATCAAATGCCTTGCGATAATCAATCCAGGCCATTGACAGATTCCGCTTGTACTGCACAGAATCCTGTGTAATACAGCGGTCTATCAGCAGGTTTTCCTTGCAACCTGCCAGGCCCTTCTTGGCACCACGCTGTTCGTTTATCTGTTGGTAGACCGGATCAACAGACCTCAACATCCTGGTATACAAGATACGAGTAAATAACTTGTAGCAGGAGTTGAGGCAGGTAATCGGCCTATAATTTTTTGGGTCAGACAGATCCCCCTTTTTGGGGATTAGCACAGTTCGCCCCTCGACAAACCAGTCCGGAATTTGCTGCCCCTCGTTCAACCATGAGTTGAAAACTCGGGCCAGATGGCGGTGGGTGGAAGGAAACTTCTTCCACCACCAGTTGTTTATACCATCTGGACCCGGGGCAGCGAAGTTCTTGGTTCCAACAAGTGCTTGTTGAACCTCTTCCGTACTGATTGCCGGGCACACTTCGTCTGGCTCTTCTAAGACTCTACGACAGAGAGCCTCGAAGTGTGCTATAGCTGGAGTGTCATTATCGAATGGACTCGCGACTTCGTAGATTCCTTTCCAGAAGGCTTCGACATTATCAACAGTTGGCGGATTTTCGACAACACGCTGTGGCTCTTGGAACAGGCGAGACGGGTTTGTTTGAAACAATTTGTTTTGTTCCAAACTCCGCATTCGCCTGACCAAAGTTTTCTTAATAGCCATAAGCGCTCGAATCCTATCTAGACAGTGCTGCTTGATGGTCTGCAGCACTGTGCGATTTAGAGTGTGGTGTTGGCGTCTCAGTCCGGCTGCCACTCGCCGGACCTTCGGTGTAAATGGTCTACCTGCGACTATATAATCCACCACACTCTGGATTCGAGAAGCGTGTTGCCTTGCTGATCGAATTTTAGCTTCGATCTTCTGTACGCGCCGCTTAGCTTTCTCGACCCTATCAACTGCGCTTGCCAGGCGCTGTTGTGGGACGAGTTGCTTGGCGGCAGCGTACACCGCGCTGTTGATCTGCCAGATGTTGGCATCTTCTGGAAGCTCCTCACTGATCAACGAGTCCATTCGTGCCAGGTCTTGTGGCTTAGGGTTAACCCTGGTGTTAAGGTTAACCCTCGTCCTTAAATCGGCATCGGTGTATTCAGGAGGATGTTCCTCGTCAGCTGGTATTTGCCGCGGTGGAAGTGCGGCAGGCACTTCCTCACGCTGACGAGGTGCCCTTACGTAACCTGTTCGGCGCAGGAAGGATACTTGGTCTCTCAGATGTTGCTGAGAGAAGGCGCGATACTCCGGGTGCATATCGCACCACAACCGGTGTAATCGCGCCATGTAACCCCTGCGCCCAGGTTCGCTGCTCTCATGGCAGATGAGCAGGTCATCCCTTAATTCCTCCGTCCACCTAAAGCGTCCATTAGCAAAGCGTGCGTCATCAACGTTGAGACCGTCCGGTAAGGCCCCTCCCACCTGTCTCTGACCCCCATCCGGTTGGGGTCGATTGTGAGGGGCCCTTCTTCTGGTGACTGGTAGAACCAGAGTATTGAGATTCCAGGGTGGTTAGCCCTGAAATCCCACGTCCGACATTTGTCAGAGAGGGTTGCCCCTCCCTGTCCAGGGTGCACCGCGAGGAGGTTGCCGGTCCGCATTTCGCACCCCTTATTATTTATTATTATTATTATTATTATTATTATTATTATTATTATTATTTTTTTTTTTTTTTTTTTTTTTTTTTTTTTTTTTTTTTTCGGTTTCCCGAACCAAGTGCTGGACAGTCTCTCCGTGGCCTCCGACACCACACAGAGAGAGCGCCAGCGAATAATCTACAGCAACTCCCCACATCCCGCAGGGTTAGTCACTGTAGATTCCAGACTCGTGTGCCCTAAGTAGACGAAGGGATCCCAGGATGACCGCTTTCTGCATTTGACCAGCCAACCATTCTGCCGATGTTTGGCAGGCAGGCATGGTCTTCAATGCGGAGAGCAGCGTGGGCTTCATACCTCCGAGTACACCGATTATCAGGACGACCATTTTGACAGAGTAGCCTGGGTATAGCACTTGGAGCTCGTACCGGAGATCTCTGTATTTAGTCCGTTTCTCCTCCTCCTTCAAGGCGATGTTTGTCTCAGCAGGTGCTGAGAACTCGATGACATACATCACCTTGGTCTGATGGTCGAGGAGGACTATGTCAGGCTTATTGGCGTGAATTCGCCTGACGGTCGGGAACGAGTAGTTCCAGTAAATCCGGCATTTCTCGTTCTCGACAACGGACTCGATATCTCCGGGGACGTAAGGCAGCACTGGTGTTTGGTCTATCTGATACGAGTGCCGTAGATGGTAGTATAGCACTCGTAAAGCCGCGTTATGTCGTTGGATGTAGACCGAAGTCGCATAAATCGGGCATGCAGATAATAAATGCATGAGCGACTCCGGCGCCTGACGGCAGGTCCTGCAGTTGATATCAGGTACCTCTACACCCATCACGCGACTGCGATAGACCAATGTGTTAATAACACCATCTTGGCAGGCCACAATGTATCCCTCGGTCTCCGACTTCAGCCCCGCTGACCTTAAAAATGCGAAGGTCAGCTCTGTCGATAAACTCAGTGCTTCTATGTTGTTATAGAAAACACCGTGCAGGGGTTTATCGACGTGCTGCCTGAACAGATTTCTCTGTTCGGCAGCTTTGATGTGGGCTGTCAGACGATTAGGCGGAAGCTCAGTGACTGAGTCACCTCGCCGGCCTTCTCGCCTGTAGTCGAACACGAGACCGAGTTCATCTGCGGCCCTCTGTGCTGCCCTAAACAATAAAGCGCCAACTCCCACAGCTTCATGATCTCTCACTAACTGTAGGAGTGGGTCCGAGCTCCTGATGACATTACATGCCATACTCAGTGCCACTCTGCCATGCATGCACTCCAGACTCAAGAGTCCTCGGCCCCCCCGTTGACGTGGGAGGTACACACGAGGAACGGACGATCTAGGATGAATACTCCTATGAATATTCATCATCTTGCGGGTATTCCTGTCCAATTGACGCAGCTCATCTACTCCCCATTTGACTACACCAAAGGAGTAGAGCAGAATCGGAACGGCAAGCATATTAGTGGCAGACACCTTGTTCTTCCCCGAAAGTTCTGATGACCAGATCTTTCGGAGTCGGTGTCTGTACGTGCCACGGAGAGAATCCTTTATTTGGTTCACATCCTGGATGTGGCGTTGTTCCACACCCAGGTATGTGTAGGTCTCTCCGGCATCCAAATGTCGTAGGATGCTTCCGTCTGCGAGCTGCGCATCTTCGTGGAATTCCCCGCATCGTCCTCTCTTGAGGTGGACGACTGCGCATTTGTCCAACCCAAACTCCATTCCAATTGCCCGCGTGTATTCCTCGACCACCCTGAGAGCATTTTGAAGTTCTCGCTCTCCGGAGGTATAGAGTTTAAGGTCATCCATATAAAATAGATGGGTGACCTTATGCCTCCGGTTGCTGGGTGGCCCACACTGATACCCGCGGGTTTGGCGGAGTCCAACAGATAGCGGCAGCAGTGAGATACAGAAGAGGAGCGGACTCAAAGAGTCACCCTGAAACACTCCTCTCTTAAATGTCACCAACTCTGTCGAAACTCGCTCGGCACCGGATGTTATGGTGAAGCGAGTTCTCCAAAGCGGCAACAGTTGTTCGATGCATCTCACTAGTGGTGCTGGTACCACAAGACATCCGAGCAAGTGTAACAAAAGCTCGTGGGATGTTGTATCAAATGCCTTGCGATAATCAATCCAGGCCATTGACAGATTCCGCTTGTACTGCACAGAATCCTGTGTAATACAGCGGTCTATCAGCAGGTTTTCCTTGCAACCTGCCAGGCCCTTCTTGGCACCACGCTGTTCGTTTATCTGCTGGTAGACCGGATCAACAGACCTCAACATCCTGGTATACAAGATACGAGTAAATAACTTGTAGCAGGAGTTGAGGCAGGTAATCGGCCTATAATTTTTTGGGTCAGAGAGATCCCCCTTTTTGGGGATTAGCACAGTTCGCCCCTCGACAAACCAGTCCGGAATTTGCTGCCCCTCGTTCAACCATGAGTTGAAAACTCGGGCCAGATGGCGGTGGGTGGAAGGGAACTTCTTCCACCACCAGTTGTTTATACCATCTGGACCCGGGGCAGCGAAGTTCTTGGTTCCAACAAGTGCTTGTTGAACCTCTTCCGTACTGATTGCCGGGCACACTTCGTCTGGCTCTTCTAAGACTCTACGACAGAGAGCCTCGAAGTGTGCTATAGCTGGAGTGTCATTATCGAATGGACTCGCGACTTCGTAGATTCCTTTCCAGAAGGCTTCGACATTATCAACAGTTGGCGGATTTTCGACAACACGCTGTGGCTCTTGGAACAGGCGAGACGGGTTTGTTTGAAACAATTTGTTTTGTTCCAAACTCCGCATTCGCCTGACCAAAGTTTTCTTAATAGCCATAAGCGCTCGAATCCTATCTAGACAGTGCTGCTTGATGGTCTGCAGCACTGTGCGATTTAGAGTGTGGTGTTGGCGTCTCAGTCCGGCTGCCACTCGCCGGACCTTCGGTGTAAATGGTCTACCTGCGACTATATAATCCACCACACTCTGGATTCGAGAAGCGTGTTGCCTTGCTGATCGAATTTTAGCTTCGATCTTCTGTACGCGCCGCTTAGCTTTCTCGACCCTATCAACTGCGCTTGCCAGGCGCTGTTGTGGGACGAGTTGCTTGGCGGCAGCGTACACCGCGCTGTTGATCTGCCAGATGTTGGCATCTTCTGGAAGCTCCTCACTGATCAACGAGTCCATTCGTGCCAGGTCTTGTGGCTTAGGGTTAACCCTGGTGTTAAGGTTAACCCTCGTCCTTAAATCGACATCGGTGTACTGTGGAGGATGACCCTCGTCAGCAGGTATTTGCCGCGGTGGAAGTGCGGCAGGCACTTCCTCACGCTGACGAGGTGCCCTTACGTAACCTGTTCGGCGCAGGAAGGATACTTGGTCTCTCAGATGTTGTTGAGAGAAGGCGCGATACTCCGGGTGCATATCGCACCACAACCGGCGTAATCGCGCCATGTATCCCCTACGCCCAGGCTCGCTGCTCTCATAGCAGATCAGCAAGTCATCCCTCAGTTCCCCTGTCCACTTAAAGCGTCCGTGTGCAATAGCAGGTTCGTCATCGTTGAGACCATCTGGTATTATTATTATTATTATTATTATTATTATTATTATTATTACTATAAAATTTGGTTGGATTATATTTTTCATAGGGCGCTATCAACTGGCGATATTAGTTTTTCAAAACTAATCCAGTGGCGTGCGTTTACACATTTTTTTTCTGATAAGAATGCCGATAACTGAAATAAGTTGAAAACCTAATGCAATAATAGTATAATATTCTAAGGAAACAAATCTTCATTAACGAAAATTTAAAAACAACTGACGTAATTACTATTTTTTTAAATAAATTTTCAAAATGAAGACCATTTACCCCAATACACTTTCGGGCCCGCAAGGAAATTTCATTTTATATATTCCTAAGTTTATGCACATTTACCTTTAGTTGACAATGTAGTATTCGGTCAACAAGTACTTGTTGGTTGTTAATGGATTAATTTTTAGAGTGCATTGAGGTTAATGTACTTCATTTTGAAAATTTATTGTAAACACTAAACAGTAGTAATTAAGTCGCTGTTGTTTCTAAATTTTTGTTATTAAAGATATTGTTTCTTTAGAGTATTTTATTATTATTACATTAGGGTTTCAACTAGATTAGATTAGATTAGATTACAGGTGGGTCGTTAAGGCATCTAAAAACCTCCCTTCACTTCGACCTGGACAGATCTTTTGTGATAACCCTGTGTCTATGTGTACCCGTCAATTCTTAGGTTTCTAAGGAAACCAAGAATTTTTCTGGGGGCCATGTTTTCCACTTCGGCAGGTGTTAGAAACACCTGTTCCAAGTGTCGCAGCCTTTGTCGGATTAAGACTCGAATTCGCAGAGTATATGCTCCGCCGTTTCGATCGCGACATGTGTCGTCCTCAGCTTTACCCATTTTTTTGAGATGGTATCTCAATGGGCAGTGACCTGTGAGCAGGCCTGTTATTAGCCTTATCTCCGGCTTGCTAAGTTCGAGAAGCTCTTTAGTTCTTTTTTGCGAGTAGTTAATAAACTTCTTCGCTTGTCTTTGTCCTGGAGTTTGACTCCAGTATGAGGATTTATTTTCTTTTTCCCATTTTCTGACCGCATCCGCTGTGTGACTTTTTGATGTCCCACAAAACGGTTCCGGGCCGATGAATGATGATTCTGCGCCTTCTCTCGCGAGGCGGTCTGCAATCTCATTCCCTTCTATTCCTTCATGCCCTGGCACCCACATCAAGGTTACTTTGTTTTTTTTTGCCAGTTGCTTTACTGTTTGCAGACAATCCCAGGTGATTTTAGACTTAAAGATAAATGAGTTCAGAGCTTTAAGCGCTGCCTGGCTGTCTGAGAGAATATAGATTCTTGCTCCTCGTGTTCTCTTTTGGATACATTCTTGAGCGCAAGTTTCTATGGCATGAATTTCTGCCTGAAAGATGGTGGGAGTATGGCCTAAGGGCTTTGACAGTTTACATCTTGGCCCATAGATGCCTACTCCTACTCCTTGTTCCATCTTTGATCCATCTGTGTACCAGACCAGTGATCCTTTTTCAAATTTAGGTCCTCCAGAGCTCCATATCTGGCGGTCTGTTAGAACCACTTCAAATACATGCTCAAATTCGAACCTAGCTGTCAGTGGGTTTGGTCATTGAGTCGAACTGAATTTCATTTAAGATACTCAAGTGCCCGACTAAATCACCTGTTTTAAAATTTCTAGTAGAATGCACTAATGCAGTCTTTGGGCGCTGAGAGCTGCGTCCTTCTTTACGTACATGTGTAAAGGGAGCAGGTCAAGCAGAGTTTCCATTGCTGCTGTTGGACAGGTGTTCATTGCTCCTGTGATTCCAAGACACGCCAACCGTTGCACTTTTAGCAACTTGTTTTGTGCTGTTATTTGTTTTGTTTTTTGCCACCATATTAATGATGCATAGGTGGCAATGGGTCTAACAACCGTTAAGTATGACCAGTAGGTCATTTTTGGCTTTAGACCCCAGGTTTTGCCAAAAAGTCTTCGGCATGTCCAAAGAGCCGTTGCTGCTCTTTCTGTGACTCTTGTCAGATGTGCATTCCAGGTAAGTTTTTGATCTACATAGAATGACACCTAGGTATTTCACCTCATCTGATAAGTCAATTTGCGTACCATTCATCGTTGGAGCTATTAATGATAGCTTCCTTCTTTTTGTGAATGGTACGATGACTGTTTTGCTTGGATTGACGTTTAAACCTTCTGCCAAGCACCATTTTTTAATGATGTTAAGAGCAACTTGCATTAGGCCTGAGATCATCCTATCATGCTTTCCTCTTACTACAATGACGAAGTCATCGGCATAACCCTGGACGTCAAATCCAGAGTCACTTAGTTTTGTGAGAAGCTCGTCTACAACTATAGACCATAACAAGGGTGATAGAACCCCTCCTTGCGGGCATCCCTTGATGGCTGTTACTGTTACTGAATCGCCTCCCATTGTAGCCATTATTTTCCGGCTGTTAAGCATGGATTGAATCCATCTTATAGTTGAAGGTTCAAAACCTTTTCTTTGTGCGGCTCTTTTTATTGATTCATAGGAGGTGTTATCAAAAGCCCCCTCTATATCTATGAATGAACAAAGAGCCACTTCTTTGGCCACAAAAGTTTTCTCAATCCTATTTACTAGGCTGTGCAAAGCGGTTTCTGTGGATTTGCCTTCTTGGTAGGCAAATTGGTTTTTATGAAGCGGTAAATTTGTTAGTTTTTCGCTTTTTAGGTATAAGTCTAAGATTTTCTCCATTGTTTTTAGGAGAAATGAGGTCAGACTTATGGGGCGGTAGGATTTGGGTTGGGCGCTTGGTCGCCTCCCTGCCTTGGGTATAAATACCATTTTTACCTCCCTCCAAGCTTTGGGAATGTAAGCTAGGGTAGCTGGTTCTGAAGATTTGTACCAATATAGGTAACAGCTCCTCGATTCCTTGTTGTAGGAGAGCCGGGAAAATGCTGTCTCCTCCGGGTGATTTATAGGGCTTAAATGTGCTGATAGCCCATCTAATCCTATTTGGCGTGAAGATTTTTCCAGAGATGCTTTTTTCCCGGTTCGTAGGACGGTGTACGTCCTTGAGAGTCGGGTTCTCAGCCTCTCTATCTTTCACGATATTAGAACCTGGAAAGTGAGTTTGCAGAAGCAGTTTCACACTTTCCTCTCTACTTTCAGTATAGGTGCCGTCTGAATTTTGTGCAGCCCAATTCCGTTTGAGTGGTCTTTTGAAAGAACTTTCTGGAGTCGGGTAGCTGGGGGCAATTCATTGATCCTCTCACAGAACCCTCTCCAAGTTCTTCGTTTAGACTTTCTCAATTCCTTATTGTACTCTGTTAACGCCTCTTTATATTCGCCCCAATTTCCGGTGCGTTTGGCCTTGTTAAAGAGTTGTCTTGTTTTGGTTCTAAGTTTGCTGAGCTCCCTATTCCACCAAGGCACGTTTCTATTTGTAGCCTTTCGTTTTACAGGGCAGCTTCTCTCATATGATGTTTTTATGAGAGTTTGCAATTGTGTGGAGGCAATTTCTAGATCCTCAATGGTCTCTATTACATTGCCTAGGTCTGCAACTTCCGACTTTAAGTGCTCACGATAGAGACACCAATCGGTCAGTTTTGGTATCCTCTGTTCATCGAGGCGCGTTATAGCTGCCTCTATATCAAACCTTATCTGTTTATGGTCTGACATTGAGGTTTCGCTAGATACGTGCCAGTTTACTATTTTATTGCTTATGAATGCGCTAGCTAAGGTTAAATCTAATACCACCTCTTTCCGCACGGCGTTCACAAAGGTGGGATTATTACCCTTATTGACAATGTCTATATTATTCGTAGACAGATAATCAAAAAGGTACTCACCTCGTTTGTTGATGTCTGTGCTTCCCCAGATGGTATGGTGTGCATTTGCGTCACAGCCTACTCTATAGTGTTTGTTCCTTCTTTTGCAGTAGCTGATTAGGTTTGATACTTCATCAGGAGGTGGATTATCCGCATCTCCAGGGAAGTAATCCGAGGCAAAAATTACCTCTTGCTTGACCCTTTCTGTCGGTACCTCTACGACTACTGCCACCAAGTCCTTTGATGTGAACTCTGGAAGAGAAACAAAGTTTATTTTGTTACTAAGCAGTATTGCTGTTCTTGGGTTGTCATGTTCTTTTGAATAGATCAACTTACATGTGTTGGTTGGAAGTCCTTTTACCTGGCTCCCATATGTCCAAGGCTCTTGGATGAGCGCTATGTCCAATTTTTGCCAGACAAACCTTCTGCTAAGCACGTCAGAGGCAGCTTTTGCATTATGAAGGTTTATCTGGATGCATCCTATGTTTGGAGTCATTTTGATTTTTTGCTTCCCTTTTTGGAGCCCTTGTCCCCTTTGGTGTTGGGTGGGTTTCGCAAGAAATCTTCCCGCTGGTAAGTCTTCTTAGGCTTCTTTGAACCTTTGTAAAAAGATTTACCACTTTTTCCTGTACCTTTTGAGGTGGACGGTTTGTTTTGCAGGGGAGCCTTTACTTTGGAATCTTTGGTTGAGCTTCCTGAAGGCTTTGGGTCCTCTGCTACGTCCTCTTTTTTCTTTTCAGCTTTGGCTTCCTTTGATGAACTCCCCCTTGGTCTTAGTT